>CAUYPO010040899.1:0-61998 GCA_963574435.1 Cheirogaleus major
AGGTACTTAAGTATTCAAATTCATAGAGACAGAAAGTCAAACGGAGACTGCCGTGGTCTAGGGTGAGAGGGAATGGGGAGCTATTGTTTAACAGGTCACAGAGTTTCAGTTTTGCAAGATGAAAAGAGTCCTGGAGATGGACGGTGGCAGTGATAGTACAATGTGAATGTACTTAATGGCACTGAATTGTATATTTAAAAATGGTTAAAATGGTAAATTTTGTTATATGTATTTTTTTTTTTTTTTTGAGACCAAGTCTCACTTCTGTTGCCCGGGCTAGAGTGCCATGGCATCAGCTTAGCTCACAGCAACCTCAAACTCCTGGGCTCAAGCAATCCTCCTGCCTCAGCCTCCCAAGTAGCTGGGACTACAGGCATGTGCCACCATGCCTGGCTAATTTTTTCTCTCTATATATATTTTTAGTTAGCCAATTAATTTCTTTCTATTTATAGTAGAGACGGGGGTCTCACTCTTGCTCAGGCTGGTCTCGAACTCCTGACCCTGAGCAATCCACCTGCCTCAGCCTCTCAGAGTGCTAGGATTACAGGCGTGAGCTACCGCGCCCGGCCTTTTTGTATGTATTTTTATATAATGTCTCAATAACGTTTTGAGGCGTGTAGAGTTGAGCTGTGCTAGCACTAGCTGTCTGGCACCTTCACTAGATGACAGACGAGTCACAGGTCGCTGGGCATTCTCATGCCCAGGAGAATACTTGGCATTGCCTGCTGCTTGGTCAGTGTTTGCTGCCATGAAAGGAGGTGCAAAGTTGGTGGTGGGGAGGGTAGGCACAGGTCTCAGGCTGGTGCACATGCCAACTTCTCTCTTCCACACACCCAGTATTTCCCTGCACCTATTACTGCTCCACTGGAAGAGGCCTTAGACAGGGCCGTGGGTAGACTCCTCCTCAGCATCAATGAATGAGCTTCCAGAAAGGAGACAGACTTGCACGTGACATGTGCTACTCGGTCACACAAAAGGAAAAAATTCTTCTCACGGTGGAATGAATGTGCACCAGGAGTTCTAAGAGTAGTTTTTAAGGTCACAGACCTACCTGGCTGTATGATGGTGTAGATGTGGTCTTTGGAGGAAGGGGACAGATCTGGTGATCCCTGTATGTCCCTTTCATCTTGCAATGTTGTTGTTTCCACAACTCATGAGAAACGTGGGGGAAAAATAGCTCCTACCTCTATCTGTCATGGAATGAGCAAAACCAAACCAAAATATAGTATGTTTCACATATACCTCATATATTCAGGTACTGCCTCAAAAGTTTACAAATGCTAGGATGCTAAATTCATTCATGCTCAACTGACTCTCTCCTTTGCCTTTAACTCTCTATCTTCGAGGAAAGGAGAGTCTCTGAAAGCTCCGAGTAAGTTGCAGTTGCAGACTGTGTGTGTTTCCTTCTCCCGAGCCGTGCACGAAGGCAGGGGTGGCTTGCCCATGGTGGCCTGGCTGGGGTCAGTTGCTGGACCACTTACAAGAGCATTCAGGACCGTGGCCTCTGACACATGTAGAAACAGCCCTCCCCGCTCTGGGTGTGTGATGACTTTGGTTAGTTATTTAATCTTTCTGAGCCACAGTGTTTTCAATGATCAACATAGCAGAAATACGCTACATAGAATATTGTCAAGAAGATTGAATGAGATGATCAGTATGAAAGTACCTGCGTATAATTACAGCTCATGATAGAGGCGAATCTCCTCCTTCGTTATACAGGGAGAACCCTGAAGTGCAGTAGGCATAGTAGGAAGTGGTGGAGGTGGGATTTGAACCCAGGATTTGATTCTACCATACTCTGCTCCCTCAAAATTGTGTTCTCACGTGAAGCTACTTACCATTAAAGCCTTAGGAAATCTCCACCATTCCACACACATTCGTACACCTCTCCCCTACCTTTCCTACCCTCCCACTTCCATTTACTTATCTTAAGTGAGAGGAAAAAAATCCAGACATCTCCAAGTCACCAGGCAAGGACCAATCATCCTTTGGGTTGACCCACCCTGCTTGGATTCCTGGAGAGCAAGTCCCCTTTTCCTTTCCTCCTTTCCCAGTTCATTATCCAGGCCATATACTCTGCTGAGTTGCAACTGCTGTTCCAGATAGAGGCTACACTGGAGGGTGAAGTTTGAATACAGGGACAAGGGCCTTGGGCCTTCTTGAAGACAGTGGGGTATTTGCCTCTCTTCCCTACCTTGCCCACATTAAGCTGCAGAACTGTAGTTAGGCTTCCTGTGGTCCTCACGCGTCCCATGGGTGGTGCCTTCGCACCATGCTACGTGTGTTGATGTGCAGGGGTGAAGTTTCCCTTCCCCTTCGGGTACTTCTGTCTTTCTCTTTCTATTCCCAGTCTTCACCACTGGCCCAGCTGCTCCCTGCCATGGTGGCACTGACTGTCAAAGGACAGAGTGCAGACGAGGGCCCCGCGGTTAGGGAGCAGACCACTGCTCCCCTCTGGGATGTCCTACCTAGGGTATTGCCAAGGGCACCTGCGTCGGGTAAAATTTTTTTTTTTTTTCTCAGAATAAGCCCTTAGCACATTCGGCGAAGGGTAAGATGAAAGGGATGATAGAGGCAATGCTTTTTGTTTTCTGTTTTTTCTTCTTCTCTGAGCAACCTTGATCAACAGATCAATGTTTTGAAGTCACTTTTTGGGTCAGAAATTTTTATGACTCATGAGCTTTGAGCTTTATGTATATATGTATCTGTCATTTTTGCTTTGGAGAATGTCTCTTTTTTTTTTTTTTTTGAGACAGAGTCTTGTTCTGTTGCCCAAGCTAGAGTGCCGTGGTGTCAGCCTAGCTCACAGCAACCTCAAACTCCTGGGCTCAAGCGATCCTCCTGCCTCAGCCTCCCGAGTAGCTGGGACTACAGGCATGCACCACCATGCCTGGCTAGTTTTTTCTATATATTTGTAGTTGGCCAATTAATTTATTTCTATTTTTAGTAGAGGCAGGGTCTCGCTCTTGCTCAGGCTAGTTTCGAACTCCTGACCTTGAGCGATCCTCCCACCTCGGCCTCCCAGAGAGCTAGGATTACAGTCATGAGCCACCGCGCCCGACCAGAATTTCTCTTTTTGTCAAAGAAATACTAGCATATAATATGAAGACTGCTTATCCCTGCCTGGTCTTTCCTTCTTTCCAAGGGTGAGTTTTCAGTGGACAAGGCTTCCCCTGTGAATCGTGCTCCCTTCTGCAATATTTTGTGTGTTCTGCCAGCAGTGGATACAAAGGCTGCTTTATCTGTGCGCCTGATCCTGTCTCATCAAAAGAATGTTATCTGAAAACTTCCACGAGATCCATCTTCATAGATTTCCACCCTCTGCCATCCATTTATAATGCTGCATCATAGTAATATAGGAGACTTTTGCTTCCTGATGGTGTGAAGGCAGAGTGGGGCAAGTTTGGAGAAGAGAAATTGTCATGATGTATCCTATAATATAAGCCAGTTGTGCAAATTAATATAGACCTATACTCTGTAACAGATTAGACCAAGATGAAAGAAAATTGGCTTGTGGGAAATTTAAAGCAGATCTAAAATGGAGAGTATCGCCCATACCTCTTTAGGCAATTCCTGCCCATAAATGGCAGATATCATATTTTTGACATCAAGAAGGATATATGGGCTTATGTTTGCTCAGGATTTATAGTAGGGGACATGAGCAAGGACTTTGGGTGAGAAAGACTTGTGTCCTGTCCTTTGCTAGGAGCAACCCTGGGAAAGTTATTTAATTTCTCTAGGGCTCAGTTTTCTCTTTTATACAATAGATAGATGAAGATAACAGTGCATACCTCATAGGATTGTGTAATAATTAAGACAAGGTTTGGCTGTGAGTAATAGAAAATCTAGAACATAAGTCACTTCCACAAGAACATTTATTTCTCATAGGAAAGTCTGGGTAAGTGGGTCAGGGCTGATAAGACGGATCAATGCTCACCAGGACACAAGTTCTTTCCATCCTTTTACTCTGTCATCCTCAACCTGTAGCCTCCACTTCATGATCCAAGATAGCTGCTCAAGCTCCATTTTTCTTCCAGCAAGCACGAAAGAGAAAAGAGAAAATAGAAGGAGAAATAGAAGGACCTACCTCTTCCCTTAAACCACTTCCATTTACAAGTCATTGGCTAGAACGCAATAATCTCATGTATGCAACTAGCTGTTAGGCAGGCTGGAAAATTGGGAAATGTAATATTTATTCCAGGCAGTCAAATGCTTGGCTAAATATTGGGGGTTCTTTATTGTCAAAGAGAGGGAAAATAGGTATGGGCCCACACAGCTAGCAACCTCAGCCACAGATCCTTATGAGATGCAAATGAGACAAGGTAGGTGGAGGGATGAGCACAGCGTTGGACAGAGGAAGCCCTTGATAATCATCATCATCATCATCATCATTATCACCATGATGAGAAGGTGGGGAATACTTTGAAACTATGATGAGGTGTTCCATTATTTTAACTTCATCTTTCTGATAAAGTCACCCTTGGTGACTTACCTTCCTTTTAAGACAATTTGAGCTTTATCTTTTATGATACCTTTAAACATGTCCTCATGACATAAAACTATGTAAAAAGGAAAACAAGGGAAGGGTGAACATAGGGGTCTTTGGCCAGGTGACATAGAGGGGTTAGGGGGTGTGTGTGTGTGTAGGAATCATCTAGTTAGATACATATTATTGTCAAAGTTTCAGTTTTTGTTTTGGGTAGTGGGTCACAGGTGCCTATTGCATTATTAAAAATAATTATTGACTAATAAATAAAACTGGAGACCCATGGACCAATGATCCAACGATGAGAGTGTCTCATGAATTGAAGATTATGATTAATCCAATTCTATGTACCTGAGGTCCTTAAATTGTCTTGGTGTGTACTATATTGCATGGCACAGGTGTTTGCATGTTAATAGTAGACAAAGAGAGTACTTTCTATTTGCATAGACTTTCAACTTTTGAAGCACTTTACACACTCATAAAAACTGTTTATTAAGTAGTTCATTACAGATGGCTGAGAGCTTGGCATTATATTAATACAAATAGGACTTTGGACTTCTGTGTCCCGTGGAAAAATATTCTATTTTATCCTTACAATAGCCCTACGGGATAAGGAAGGCAGTTGTTACTGTTACTAGTTTACAAATGAGAAAGAAGGAACTGGGGGGGCAAGGGACTTTCATGAGGTGACATAGCAAGTTGGTATCAGAATGGAACAGAAGACTCTGGATCTCTTCCTTTAGCTCATCTGGCTCCTCAGCTATCCATCCATTAGGCATCAGTTCCGCTACAGGTCAGACACACCATGCTTATGTGTTGTGTTCACATACGTGTGTGTGTTCTGGGTGCTGTGTGTGCACTTTGTGTGATCGTGATGCAGTGTGTAGGTGTCCTCAGAGTCCCCTGTGCCCCTGGCCTGTTTGGCCCTGGTCAGTCCAGGAGGAAACCCCAGCGGGGTTTCGGTTGTCCTGTTACTCCTATGTCACTGGGCTTCACCGTCTCCCCAGGGCCCCAGCTAGGCGGAAAGGCGGCTTCGATACCATGGGTAGATCCTTAGGCAGTGGGCACCGGGCAGAGGAGCAAGACAGTAAGGTCTGAATAATGGTGGTACTTAATATTCCCTGGGAATTGACAGTTTATTCTTTTTAAGAAGAGTTCTCATACACACTATCTCATTTGAATCTCAGTCAGCCCTGAACGTGGATTTTATTATCTTTCCCATTTTTCGGATACAGAGAGAAATTAGGCAGCTTGCTCAAGGTAACTCAGCTGGAGGACGAACGTGGATTCAGCTTATTTGTCTCTAGATTTTTCCCTTGCACCTTGCTGGTGCTGAAAAAACAGAAGGAGCTTATTCTCCTTCTAGCCTTGTGGAGAGAAGCCACAGGAAGCCCCCAGTGACACTCGGCAAAGAAAACAGACCAACTCAGACCCCTGAGCGGCCCCAGGCCGTGGACCCCCTTCCATCTGAGAAAGAGCCTGAGTAGTTGGAGCCTCCCTCCCACCCCGCTACCCCCTGCATTCCTCTCTCAGTCCCTGGCACCCCCTGTGTGTGCTTCAAGAAGGAGACAGCAATACTATAGAACTGGTAAGGTGAAGGTGTTTTCCAATCCTTGTAGCCTTAGGAAGTGTCTTTGTTCTTGAATATCCAGGGGAATCCTGGTAGCTGTCTAATCACATCTATCCTCTGGCTTAACAAGAAGATCCTGGTTGCTGCAGACCGTGAGTCCCTCTGCTGTGGGCTCCCAGGTTTGTGCCTGCCATTCTTGTGATGCTGTCCACTGCTACCTGTCTTCTTCCCTTCCAGATTAACACTGTCCCCCACAGCAGGGCTGAGCATGGCACCTTGTACACGGTACAAATAAATGCTGCTTCGAAAGAGGGGCTGGGTTTGGTGGCTCCTGTTTGTAATCCCAGCATTTTGGGAGGTGGAGGTGGGAAGATTGCTTGAGGCTGGGAGTTTGAGATCAGCCTGGGCAACATAGCAAGACCCCATCTCTACAAAAAAATTAAAAAATTAGCCGAGCATGGTGGTGCGTGCCTGTAGGCCCGGCTCCCAGGGAGGCTGAGGTGGGACGATTGCCTGAGCCCAGGAGCTGGAGGCTGCTGATTGGTCACTGCACTGCAGCCTGACAGAGCAAGACTCTGTCTCTAAAAAAAAAAAAAATTTGTGTCAGGGCCAGCTCTGTCCTTCACTCCACTCCCTTATTCCTGCCTCCATGCAGGACAGATGGCTTCTGGGAGAGGTGAAGGAGAGGTGAGGTACTAGCACTTATGCCTTACCCACCTGGGTCCCATCCTTCTTCCTCAGGATGCTCTCTTCTCTCTGGGGACTTATCAGGGGCCATCTGTGGCCATAGGTCAAGCCTCATTCTCTAATTTGGCGTTATCAGTAATGAAGCTGAGGTTTTGTCCTCACCTATCTGGTTCCTTTGTCTTATTTCTCAACCACTCTAGCAGTCGGAGGCTGGAGGAGGTCAGCAGGATGTATTCGATGATCATCCCCAAACTGGGCAGAATGAATACAGAGGCCTCTGGCAGCTTATATTCAGGGCCTACACAATCCCCTCCTTGATCAGGGCTGTGCTATGGGTCCAGCTAGATCCCGGGTATCTTCCTCAAGAGACACAGGGCTAACCTGGACAACAACTAGGCTTCTTCAAAAAAACCCACTTCTTCTGGTTGTATGTTCAGGGACTAATTTTTCCGTGTAGAAATCAGAACGCATTGCGGAGACCTTCCCCTTTTGTTACATTGTCTCATCTGATCCTCTCCACAACACTGAAAAGGCATTGCTGTTCTTCTCATGGAGAGAGCGCGCGAGGGTGGTTCAGGGTCACAGGGTGGGTCAGTGGCAAAGACTCCTGGGAATTCAGGCAGCCTGAATCTCAACCCATCCTCTTCCTACCCTGTATCCTTTCTAGTTATTTACATGAAAAAAATGTTCAAAGGTATGCTTACTAAAGTGCTCGTGGTTACATAATAATAATTTTTTACTGAAAAGTAGCAAATATATGAGAAAAGAAATGCAAAACTCAGAGGAACATGTTCAAGAAAATATTAATATTTAATGCGTATTTGCCTCCCACCTGTCGCTGGATGAATGGCCTGCGTAACTCCAGGTCACCGCTCAGGTCTCACCTACCTGGACACTTACCAGTCATCCCTCTCCTTCAAAATACACCCGCTCTCCCAATTCGCTGCTGCTGTCTAAAAGATCCAGGCAATTGGAGAATTCAGATTCTACCTGAATTATGCAGCTACTTTTGCACGCCTCTCCCCTCCCTTTGCGTGGCCCTAGTTAAGAAGTAGGATTTTCCTCCTCGCCTCCTCTCCCTGTCCCCCAAGCTCCAGCCCCTAGCCCCAGCCACCGCCCTCCGCGCTCTGGCGCCCTGCGTCCTCCCCTTTAAGGCCCGCCCCTCCCCCACACCACGCCTCCCCAAGCCCCGCCCCCAGACCCTCCCCTTTAAGGACCGGCCCCGGACGCAGACGAGGCTGTGACGCGGCCGCCGGCCCCGGGGCTGGGTTCGTCGTCGCGCGGCCGCTTCCCCCCGGCCGGGCCCCGCCGCCGCGCGTCCCCCAGAGCGCCAGGCCCCCGGGGGGAGGGAGGGCGCAGGGCCGGTGGGCGCCAGCGGCGCACGGCGCGACCCACGGAGCCCCGCGACCCGCCGAGCCTGGAGCCGAGCCGCGGCGGGGAAGCCGGCTCCAGCCCGGAGCAAACTTCGCGGCCGGGCGGGGGGCGGCGGGGGCCCCGTCCGGAGCCGGAGGAGGGGGCGGCCGCGGGCCCGCCCGCCTCTGCCGCCGCGTCGGCGGGCACCATGCTGTCCAACTCCCCGGGCCAGACCCCGCCGGCGCTGTTCCCCGCCCCGCCGCCGCCGCCGCCGCCGCAGCCCCCCGCCGCCGGCCCGCCGCACCCCCCGGCGCCGCCGCCGCCGCCGCAGCAGTTCCCGCAGTTCCACGTCAAGTCGAGCCTGCAGATCAAGAAGAACGCCATCATCGACGACTACAAGGTCACCAGCCAGGTCCTGGGACTGGGCATCAACGGGAAAGTTCTGCAGATCTTCAACAAGAGGACCCAGGAGAAATTCGCCCTGAAAGTGGGTCCGGGGCCCGGGACGGGCGGAGGGCGGACGGGGGCTCCGGGCACGACCGTGGCGCGCCGCGGCGGCAGACCCTGTGCCGGACCGGCCGTCGGGGCAGAGGGTGGCCGCGGCGGGGCTGTCCGGCCGGGGCGCCCGGGGGTGCCGAGTGCGTGGCTGGGGGGCCGCGGGAGGGCGGCCGGGTCCGAGGAGACCGCGCCGCCCGGACCGAGTTTCCGGTCACCTCCCGGCGTGAGTGCCGGGGACGCGAGAGGGCTCCTGGGGGCTCTGCCATTTTGGGGTTTGAGCGGGATCCAGCCGAGTCGGGACGGTGGCGTTGGGGGCACTTCTGCTAACTTCACCCCGTCTCGAGGGAGAGATTTCCAGGCGCTGCGGTTCTCCGTCCCCTCCTCCCTCCTCGTCCCCTTTCTGCGGGCACAAAAGGCCCATTACTCATTGAGCTGGTTGGTCGGTCGGTTTGGAGAAGTCGGATCGCAGAGGTTTATTTAACCTCGCTCCTTATTTGGGAGCCGGAATGTGTGATTTCACTTCCCTGGGCCTCGCGAGGGCAGCCGGCGGTGCCGCCTTGGGGCGCGCCGGCCGGGGAGGTGGAGGCTGGAGGTTTCCGCGGGGACGCCGCCCCCCGCGCGCGGGGGAGGGAGTGTTTTGATCCGGGGGCAGGCCCCCTCCTGCTTCGGTGCCTGGGAGGCTCCAGATGGGAGGCCAGCAGGCTCCGGCGCGAGGTCTGCGGTTTCCATAGCTCCATTGATGGCTGTAAACCGAGTCTGCGAACCGCGGTGGAGCCGGGTGCTGATCCCGCGAACCGGAGACGGCCACTTCGGTCCCCGACTCGGGCAGTAGGAAGAAATCTTATCCTTGAGCTAGGGAAACCCAGCCTTTCTTTTCTATTTTTTTTCCTCGAGGGAGAGGGAGAATGAGGATTCAAATGGGGATACCCACTTTAGAAGTTAAACATTCTTTTTTTTTTTTTATTTCAGCATATTATGGGGGTACAAATGTTAAGATTACGTACATTGCCCATACCCCCCTCCCCCCTCGAGTCAGAGCTTCAAGCATGACCATCCCCCAGACGTTGCACATCTCACTCGTTATGTTTGTATATACCCATCCCCTCCTCCCCCTCCCACCTGCCGACACCCGATAAATGTTATTCCTATATGTCCACTTAGGTGTTGATCCGTTAATACCAATTTGCTGGTGAGTACATGTGGTGCTTGTTTTTCCATTCTTGAGATACTAGAAGTTAAACATTCTTGAATGGACTTGGAGGTCTGATGAGTTGGGTGGGTCCCCAGTGCAGTGTGAGCCACTCGTTCAGAGTCATCAACAAGGTTTTCTTCTTAGGGGTTTCAGGTCAAACCAATCTCTTAAGGTGACACCTCAGGTTTATTTACCCTGGGGTGTCTTAATGATTGGAGGAAGAAAAAAATACTTCCTGTGTTATGTTTTTCTCTTCCCCTTCAACCTCCACATCTAGCTGTATTTCAGTTATTAAATACAGAACTCAGAAATGAGTTGTGGGTAGAACTATTGGAATATACAATCGGGTGTAATAAAAACCAGATACTTCGGGGTTGTAGAGGGCAAACATGTCCGATTTCTAGATTTTTAAGGCCTCTAGAATCATTTCCCTGCTACTTTCATATTCAACACGGCCAGATTTCTTTGGTTTCTCTCATAACTTCTTGCTGTGGGATCTGAGTTATTGTTTACTGTTGACTGTTGGAGAGGAAAAATAATCAATATCATGAACACTTTAATATTTGTGCCTTAGATTTCCATCCTCATAACTGAGGGAGAGGAGGGTTGTTTGGAATGACGGTGACCTTGAATGAATACAGTTTGACCACAGTTAACCTGTACCATTGACCGACATTCTTTCCAAGAGACTTTTCTATCCTCACTGAGACACCGTCAGCCTTCACCCATCAGCAGTTTGGGGACACTGGCTGTTCATTCTCTTGGATAGTTGGAATATTATATAAAGACTTCAGAACAAAAGCTCTCACCTTCTCCTCATTCTATTTAATAGACACACACCCAGAACCATCCTCTAAAATGCTTTTGGGTGACACTCCAGGTTTCTGTCGTCCTTAATGGGAGAGAGGTTTGGATATTTTTCTCCTTTTAATAGTTTTGAAAGGAAAAATCCAGCAGTATATTAAATAACACTCGTAGTTTATCCTTCTCAGGTTAGAAGTGGGTGAAGAGTGAAGTCAGAGTCTGTTTTGACAGGCAGCCTGCTCCCAGATCTTACAAGTTGACTCAACTGTTAAATTGCAGATTCCCCACACATCTTTTGTGTTAAAACTTAATAATAGAGGAAGAAAGGCATTTGGAGACTGACAGCAGTGTCAACAGCACTTCCATATCCAAATGTTGGCTAAGACATAATTACAGCTGTGGGGGCAATCTGGTTCAAAGAATCCTGTTCCAGACACAGACACCAAAGAGATTTCGAGATCTTGAATTTTGATTGACTTTAGGTACTGAGTAGTGAAATGATTTTTAAAACCAGGAGTCTGGATTATAAAACAAGAGAGGAAGATGTGGGGCAGGTTTACCCCATGGGGAAGGTGCCTGAGAAAAAGGGAGGGGACGTCTACTCTGCACAGTGTGCTGAGGCCACTCCTGGGGATCTAGGGCAGAGCCGTGGGGCGACCGCCTGGCCTCTGCTGGGGTTCAGAAGGCTGCTATCTTGCAGTCCTGAGAGTTGGTGGGAGCTGGTGGCTGTCCGGATGCCCTGCTCTGTCTGTGGTCTGGTGACCTTTTAGCCCTTTTATGTGAAATCAGTGCTTAAGAAATGGTCCCAACTCACCGTGCTGCTTTTCTCTCTCTGCTTCAGACAGCTAACATTTAAATGCTTTTGGTGGGTGCTGTGGCCTCACCTCACCATCTCTCCTGGCTGCTCTTGATAAATTCTGAGTCATACTTACACTTCCAGTCAGAGTGGAAGGGACTTGAGAGGTCATCTCATCCATCCCCCTCAATTTGCAGATGAGAAAACCAAGGCCCAGAGTTGGGGAGTGACTCATTCAAGGTAACAGCCATTCACGTGTCGGAGGCAGGATTAGAACCCAGGTCACTTGACTCCCATTCTCAGGCACTTCTCAATTCTAAACTGCAGTGACTCTGGAGTGCTGGGAACGTGAGAGGTATTCTCTCACCTCGGGCCCTCCTTTGACTGTCAGGGAGGAGGCTGGGTGAGTATTTGCTACTTGCCCAACAATCGCAAAGTTGGAGGGGTAGCTTCAAAACCAACTTTGCGGCTCCATGAGTTTTGGACCTGCTGTAACAAGCTTTTTTACCATTGCCTCCTTTTTCTAGGGAGTTTTGATAGAAAGCTTACTTCTTATTTTTTGTGCAAGAACATGGGAATTCTATTAATTATTTCTCTGATAAGGACACCTCGTCTCAACCCACTTGTGTATTAATTGGTTGTATTCCTTGTGGAGTTCCCCAGCTGCTTCCTGCTTCACTGTGTCATAGTGACTCTTAGGTATTAGCTGAACAAATTTAATTAAAGCCCGCATCATTGTCCATCTCTCCTGTGCAACTCTGATTGGGTTAAGCATGTTATTATTTTACTAAATGTAGAATGTTGTCATAACTTATCTCTGTTTATCTTTCCATTGCATGGATTAGAGAAAACCAGGTCCTGGAGTTTCTTCTTCTTTCATTTCTCTGGCGGTCCTCCTCCCCAGGTCATGTAAGTGCCACTGCAGTGTGGCTTCCTTTGGTGTTGTGAAGGAGAGATCTTGGAACCTCTCATGATTGGTCTGGACACTGTTGGAGGGAGAGGCCAGAGTTCCCACATGCGCACAGTGCAGGCACCGTCTCCTGTCCAGCACACGTCATGCTGGGCACCTGCGGAGAGCAAGACAGGTAGCGTGGCTGGGTGACAGGCAGCGTCCCAGGTTGGGACTTGCTGGATGGAATAACAAGGTGAGGAAAGTTGCATTGGCCAAACCAGCCTCTTTTATATCACATGTAGTTGCATTTAGTTAACAGTTTGCTGAGTATCTACCATAAGCTTAATTGCTGGGAGGATACAGATGTAAACAGTGGCCTGTAAAATTTTGAGAGTCAAGAAACCTATCTGGAGAAGGTGAAATTAACAAGTGTAGGCTAGGACTGCACTGTCGAATATGGTAGTCACTATCTACATGTGGCTGTTTAAATTAGAATTCATTAACATGGATTAATTAAACTACATTAAATTAAAAATTCAGTTGCTGGCCATATTTCAGTTGTTCAATAACCACGTATATAGTGTGGAAGAACATTTTCATCCTTGCAGAAAGTTCTGCTGGTCTTTGTGGGTCTAGGACTAAATCGTGTGGCTGGAAATAGGGAGCTTTGGAAGAATGGCATCTGTGCGGACTCAGGAGCGGAGGGAGGCTTAGGCTGGGGTCATTGGGACATTGCTGGCTCCAGCTGGGGGCAGGGCTGGGCGGGTGGAGCAGGAGATCAGGGTGTCCAGGAGCAGTGTGGCTGAGGCTCAAAATTGAACCTAACCCATCGTGTCAAAGTAGGTTTGAAGGTATTTGGGGAGCATGGGAGTTAGATAAAGAAAGATTATCAATCACTGGGGTTGAGGCCTGTGGATTTTTGAGGCAAAGGTCTGGTTTCTGGTTTCAGAGACCCTCTCCCTGCCTCCCTTGGGAGAAGGCTCTGGCCCTGGTCCTGACCCTTGTCAACTGCAGCAGGGCTCTTGGCATCTACTGAGGCAGGATCAAAGCCAGGTCGGCTCATGGTTCTTTTTTATTGTGAATTCTGGGCTTTGATGGAGCTTGAGAATAATCGCCAGCTAAGATCTGGGATCAGTGGCTGACAGGAGGGGAGAGAAAAGCAGTCTTAGGGCCTCAGGGCCAAATATCGGTGGGTGTCTAGGAAACAAAGGGCTCCTTTTCGGTAGAATGAAGGTGTTGAATCCATGGTGGAGATGTTTCCACTAGTTGGGACTTGAGGGGTTGGACCATCAACAGTTGATGATTTTTCTTGAGGAGCAGGTGCAGGAGATTGGGAGGAGGGCCAGGAGGAGCCTCAGTACTGCAGGAGGCAGGCTTAATCCCTGGCTAGTCCTGGGGCTGGGGGAGGGGCCAAAGCTCCCCTCACCAGCAGAGCCCAGGAGTGTCGGGTTCTGTGCCAGGAGGAATGTCAGCCAAGGTGGGGAAGAGCAGGGCACTAGTAGCTGCGTCTGAGCTGTTTCATTCCCAAGCTGGCCTGCGTGCTGTGAGCTGGGATTCTTCCTGGTGGTTTGATGTCTGGGGCACAGGATTCCCACTTTTCTGCCTCCCTCTGCTCTGCTTCAGGCCCTTCCAAGGGTCATGTGAGACCTCTTTTTTCCCTTTTTCCCTGTACTGTGCCTTTCCAGGTGGTTCTGTGTGCTGCAGGGAAGTTAGTGGGCAAGGAAGAGTTGTTCTTTGAAGGAACTGCAGCTGTTCTTGGTAATGGTTTAAGGTCCAGTGGTAAAGGGACCCACACCTTATAGCAACTTAGAGCCCACTCTCCTTGGTCATCTTTCTTAACTCCTTCCATCTTATCTAGGAAGAGGCTGGGCTGGTGCAGAAAGGTTCCATGGCATGTCCACGGTCTTATATGGAATTGGCATCTGAGCCATGTCTTGGGACCTGGTTCCCTGGGACCTGCTCTTGGTCTGGGTTCGTTTGGTTTTTCTGGTTGCTAGAAGATTATAGACCTGGCAGGGCAAAACTGAGCTCCATTCTCCTGTCAACTAGGATCTTTCCACATAGGTCACCTTGTAAACTGGGGATATTAGTAAGGGAAAAGGGGCCATGTCACTGGACAGCTTAATATACACTACTTATATATGCTAAATTATACTGCTGTGTCTTTTTTGGTCTTTAGGAAAATACTGATATTTTGTATTTTGAGAGATATATATATATAAGATTATAAATATATAGAGATGAGCTTTTTACCATGGGTTATATGCTAGATAAGAAAGCAGAAAGAAAAAAAAGAGGTTCTAGTCTTTGTGGCTTGCTTACTAGTCAAGGTCACTAGTCACTAGTGACCTTGAGTCGGTCAGTTAAATGTTGCAGGCCCCCATGTGCTCAGAGGGGCCGGCTTGGCAGCTCCTTGAGCACTGGTCGTGTGGGCAGCGGCCGGCGGTGCAGGAGGCCAGGCAGGGTAGCTTGCTGGCTTGCTCTGGGTCTGCCCGTCAGCAATATTTGGGCCAGAGTAGATGCCCTTTTCACAGCTTACTGCTGGGCTCATTGCAGCTGGTGTCCAATTCATTAATAATCATCACTGATGCTGCTCCTTCTCTTGTATGAAGACTGAGAGAGTGTTCCAGCTATGCCCAGCAGAGGAGAGGGCTGTGTAATTCATTTGGGTGTGTATCTTCTCTCCCCTTGACAGCAGAAGAATCTTAGTGTGGTGATGGTGTAAGGTAGAGATGAGGAAGTCTTGGTTTTCCCTACCCTGTGCTGCTTTCTCATGTCAAGTCGTGGAGCATCTGAAAGCCTGTGATTGGTCATGCAGCCTTTGTGCTCTGTGCAGGGGGATCTGGTGAGGGGGTGAGTGAGGGCTGAAATCTAGCTGCTGTCTACCTGCCAGGCTTTGCCTTGGTGTGGGCCTGAGCCCATTGAAAGGGATGCCTTCTTCTAATTCACCCAAAGGTGTAGTTATGGACTTGGGCTTGTTTTGAGGTGAGAGTTGGGGACTGATTCCCAGAGCTGATGAGGGAATTAGGATTTCCATCCGGGTACCATTCAGCCTCCCAGGGAGGGCTGGGTAAGAAAAGATGCAGGAGTCCAGGGAAGCAAGAAGAGAAGGGAGAGGATGCCTGGTGATCTCTCTTCCCTTTCCTCTTCTTCCTGCCTACTCAAGGTTAGAGCAGTGGTTTCAGCCCTGGAAGTTTGGACTGTGGGGTCCTGTGTACCAGGCCATCAGATTTGGTGGGAGGAGGAAGAGAGGCACAGTAGGAAGGGACATATGGGTGGGCACTGCCTCTGGCAGCGTACAGTTCTCGGGGTCTTTATATTCTCTGATCTAGTAAACATGTCTGTGTGCCAGCTGGCAGGTGGTAGAGGCTGGGACCTAGTGTCAAGGTCATCCCATATTTTTATCTGATGTTCCCCTCCAAGGCCAGCCAAGCTGTGTGTTCATTCTGCTAGGAACCTGAGCTCTCCAGAAGGGTCATGTGAAAGGGCATCTTATTCTTGAGGGACGTTTCCAGACATCTCTGTGGCCAGCATCCATCCAGACTCATCCAGGAGGCGAAGAGTGGTGGCCAGAGGCGGAAGCTAGCAGCCGCCTGTTGGAAGGCTTGTCTGTCTCAGAGAAGACCAGGGAACAGAGGGAGCTGCACTGTTGATGCCTTCCCTCTGGCTTATCTCCACCATGATTCTTTTGAGCCTGAAGCAAAGGTGAAATCTCTCCAGTCCTGGGGAGGGGCAGGGCCCAGAAGGAGATCCACCTACTGTCCCCTGACCAACTCCTCCAGCTTCATGCTCACTCCTGTGGGGCTCCTTGCCCTCCCACTTGTGCACAGGCAGAGGATCGAGTTGATCACTTTGCCGCCATTTTGATAATCCATATTGTTACACGGCTCCCAGCCCACACCAGACCTTTGCAGCCTGGCCTCCAGCCCAGGGCCCAGGAGTGTCACCTCAGCCCCTCTGCCCCGGCAGCTAAAAATAAACCTGCCACTGCTGCAGTCTTCCCTCCCAGCCAGGCCCTGATGGCTGTCCCGGTCCTTCCTGCCACACTGCTGAGCTGTTTCTGTCTCTTTTCACCAGTGCTCTCCCCACTTTCCCCTTTCTCTTCCAGCCTGAGCTTGGTAGGCCACTGGGGCTAAATCACTCTTGTGTGTGCTGGGAGATGCACTGTGGTCGGTGCGTCTCCAGGTGTCTAGATTTATGTGTGCAAAGGCTCTGTGAAGCTGCCTTCTCATTCCCCATTAGGGAAAGGGTCTGAGGAGGGTGATCAGCTCATCGGAGGAGATTAGACCTTCTCCTGTGCTTGCCTCCAGCCCTGGCTTCCTGCAGGCGTCACCTCCAAGCAGGCCTCTGCCAGAAGGTACGTGGGGATGAGGAGGAGAGCCTGCCTGGGCATACTGTGCCCTGGGCCTTCACCCTGCCTGCCCTGGGACTGAGCATGCTACCTGCCTTCTCCTCCTGCCCTGTTGCTAAGCAAAACTCTCAGCCTCCACAGTGTGGAGCTTTGGGTTACCAGTGTGACCTCATCTCGTTAGCTTCCAAGAATAACTGGGCCCTGGCTCTCGGGACCTCCTTCCTGAGTCAGGCCTATGGCCCTGTGGCCCTCCCAGCTCAGCCACCTGCAGAATGTCACAGAGAGCATGGGTCTCCTCTACCTCCTGACTGCAAGGTGCAGAGGTATTGATCTGTGTCCATTGAGTTGTGGCCCCTTCCTTTGCCGCCCACGGTCCTGAAGACCTGCAGAGCAAGGCGAGGAAAGGGGCTCAGGTAGCTAGAATATCTGCTTAGCTGATAGACACTGGGCAGGGTATTTCCTTCGGTTTGACCTGGCATTCTCTTCTTTCTGAGTTTTCCAGTCCCTGGATAGGTGTTGGTAATAATCATGGCATAGAGGGTACTGTGTCTTGTTTTCTGGGATTAGGGCGTACAAGAGGAAAGGCCTGTGTGATGGAAAGTGATGAGAATTGAGAGGTGGGACTTGGGGAGCCGTCTGCCTCCAGCTAGAGTTCTATACCCAGACCAGGTCTCCACAGCCGCCTTCTCCCATCTCTCCCCAGGGGCCTCATTTCCTCTGCAGAGAGAGATTTATCTGCCAAGGCCCATTGGCCTCTGGAGGGGAGGAGCTGGGTGTAGTTGGCTAAGAGTTTATTTTTAGCTCTGACAGAAGGATCCCCTGTCCTTGGAATGACTGTCCCCTCTCTCTTCTTTCCCTATACCAGCCTCCTTCCTTGGCTTCTGTGATTCCTAGAAGAAGACTAGTAGGATTCTAAAGGCCAGGCTTCACGGAAGCGGGGGAAGGGCAGCCTCTGTGCGTGAGGAATCTGCAGATTGCTTGTTATGCTCGGCTTGTGCAAAGCTCAAAGGGTCTTGGGGTGGAGGAGGGGAGTCCTGGGCACTGGAGGTCACGTGTGTGGAACTTGGAGCATCCTAGGAATGCAGGTGGACTGGTGAGGAGGCCACGTGTGGCTTGGAGCTTGGAGCGGTCTGGCTGCTCTGCTGTGCTGGAGAGCCCCTAGCAAGGGGCCATCCTGTGCCTTTCGTCCTCCCTCTCTCCATACAGGCACCTGGGTCTCTGGCAGAAGGAGGGCCACAGGAAGAAAGTGAGCATTACCGTGAGCTGCTCTGTAAACGCTTCCATTTATAGACACGCCAAGTGTTTGATTCCCTCTGCTAATCTCACAAGCATCACGTCAGCAGAGCCTACCTGGGCTTCTCAGTGACTTCATACCTTCGTGTCCTCCTTCCCCTGGCGTGCTCTAGTGACCTGTGCTCTTAGAGAGGAGGAGGGGGGCAGCAGTGCACCCTCCCTTGGGTCACAAACTGTCCTCCTGACTTCAGTGGACTTCTTTGGGTCACCTGGGCTTAGATTCTTTACAAGAAAATAAAATTGGATTTGCGGTGTCATTAGAGAAGGAAGGAACAGAGAGCAGGGGCGGGGGTGGGGTGGGCAGTGGAAACACGTGACTGGTTCTGAGAGCCCTCAGCCGTGGAATGAAGGTCTTGCCCCCTCAATTCCGTGGCGTGCAGCGGGGGATTAGTTTGCCTAGAGCCCAGCTCTGATCGTGCGGCTGCCCAGCTTACACCTGTCAGTGAGTTCCTTTGCCTGCTCGAAAACATGAGGTATCCAAATCCTTCTCCGATCTGGCCCCGGTCTGTTTTTTTTTTTTTTTTTTGCTGAATGCGTGCTGCTTTCTTTCAGCTTAAGTGGCTTTTTTATATGTTGTTTCCTTAACAGGACTCTGCTTTCCCACCCCCACACCTTTGCATCTATCCATCTGTGTCTTCTCTGTGCCCCTCCCGCTTCTGTATCTGCTTATTCTGTCCTGCACAAACGCTGCTCTTCCAAAGCCTCTCACACCAGAAGCGGGCATTCCCATCCCTCCCTGTCAAACGTGCCAAGACACCCTTTCCTTTCATTTCACATTTTAAGTGCACTTCTCCACGTGCAAAGTACTTACTTAGATATTGGATTGGATTGTAAATTCTTTGAAAACCCCCATCTTTATTATTTTTGCATGCTCTTATTTCCATGTAGTGACTATATGCTCTCATTTAAAAAAATTCGTAGAGTATTTCGGCACTGGGCGTTATTCTTAGCTGCCTAATAAAGGTGTGATAACTGAGTAGTAGTGGATGCTACCTTCTATGAATATAAGGCAATCCTCAGGGCTGGGGGCATGGCAGTTGTGGGACTGGGACAGTATTGGGCTGGGCTCTCTGAGACTGAGCCAAGGGTATAGTGACGGTCCCCCTAAGTGTCCGTTCCTGTTCTCCCTCCTGTCTGCTGAAAAGCTGCTCTTGGGACAGTCTTCTGGGCATTTCTTCCCTCCACCCACTCGGATCTGCTGACTCAAGCGGGCACCTTTCTATTTCTGCTAACGGAGTTCTCATTCTTGTAAGGGCCCTGACCACAGTTTCCCACTGATGCTTCTCCGTCTCCTCCCTGTTCCAGGGCCCCTCCTTTTCCTGTTCATTTATGGAGATGACCCTTTTGCCCCTTGGAGAACTTTAGCAGAGGGAGGGACAGATGTGGAGCCCGCCAACTTTCCTACAGCTCTTGCCATTTTCTAGTTAGCTCCAGACATGGCGGAGACACGCAGATACAGTCCAAGGTTATCTCTGCTGGCCTTGTTCCTGCGTGTTGCAAAAGGGACCAGCATTGAGCACCAGGTTGCCAGGACTGAGGTCAGAGGTTTGAACCTTGTGAGGCCACCTAACTCGTGCCATTACAGACTGGAACAGGACAGAGAACCTGAGACTGGACTGGAATCTGAGAGACCTAGCTTCGAACTCCTGTCTGGGCCTCCCTGAGTTTCCTCACTTACAAATCAAAGGGACCAGACTTGACCTCAAGGATTCCTGTGCTGAAGGCCTTTTTTCCTTATTGTTGCTGCATACCCCCCATTGGGAAAATGTCCTGATGGTGGGAAAGAAGCGACCAGCCTGGGTCCCAGGGAGCCCTAGGGGCTGAGAGCCATCATCTCTGTCCTCAGTTTCTGCAGGACAGTGTTATTTCACTCTTCTCCTGGCCGCAGTATTTTTATTCATTCTGCCAGTGTTTATAAACGTTTATTTTCCTCCAAGTCTGCCTCCTGTCTTCCCTGCTGACTGGCCATCAGGAGGCCCAGATGGTAGGATTAGCGTAGAATGGAAGAAAAGTCAGGGTCATCTTCTTGGGTTTAGACCCCTTTAATACCTCTGCTGAATAAGATGAGAGGAATTTAGAACAATGATTCTTTCTAGCAGCTTAGACTAGACCCCTGCCTTTCTAAGCAGGATTTGCCTTAGGTTGCCTTCTCCCCCACTGAGATCCAAAGCAACTTGCTACTCAAGGAAATTAATTAGTAGTGCCAAGAATGACTTTTGCAACTTCCCTAAGGATAGATCACAACTGCAGATTGAATTTTATACATGTAACGACAGTCTTCTATCATTCAGATCACTGTTGGAAGTTCAGAAACCCTGTGAAGGTTTCCCAGATTCATAACAAGTCTTTATTGAACAGAGACTATGTATCAGGCATTGTATTAACTGTTTTATTTACACGGTTGTTAATCCTTAAAATAATACTCCAAAGTGAAAGTCCACATTTTATAGAAGAAGAAACATGTTCAGAATAATTCATTCATGAGCAGTTATTTCTTGAAAACCTACTAACTGCTAAGTATTATCTTAGGCTCTGGGGATATATCTGTATATAAAACAGACCAAAAAAAAAAAAAAACCTGCCTGCATGGAGCTTGCATTCTAGCAGGGGAAGACAGGCAATCAGTGAGTGGCACAGCTTGTTGGATGGTGCTGGGAGTGTATATGTGGTGTTGCAACTTAGGTAGCGGATTAAAGAAGGCTTCACTGAGAAGGTGCTGTTTGAGTGAGTGAGCCCTAGAGGTATTTGGTGGTGGGGACACCAGGTAGAGCAATAGCAAGGGCAAAAGCCTGAGGCCATTAATGGTCAGAGTGTCTAACTCTAAAACCTTACAGCTCACAATACGGCCTCACTAATAGTTCTTCGTGACTGCATTATAATTTGGTACTTACATGACCTAGCAATTTATGTCCGATCATCAAATATTTATGGAATACTTATTTTGTACAAATGATTACAATGATAAGAATAAGTTGTAGGCCTGGGAACCTACAGTTTAGAGGAGGAGTGAACATCTGTGTGTATAAAATGAATGGAAAAAAAAAAAAGACTTCTCAAAATCCAGGTTGTACCCTTTTACACACTTTCCCATGTGACCTTGGTACGCCAATGGTCTGGTTCCTGGTTTCACATCTGAAGGAAGAGGTTCAGGGAATGGGTGGAGGGTGTCAGAGTCAGGGCAACAGTGCGGCCAATAAAGGATCCAGGGACACATGATGGCTCTTCAAGGTGAGAAGGGGTCCCTTTGCCTGAAGTGGGCAGAGGACACTTCGTGGACACACACCTGTGACACACCCAGGGGAGGGTGCAGACAAAAATACGGCTGGCCTGATGGTTTCTAAGGAGACACGTAAGGGATGTCACTGGGTGCTCCCATCTTTTGTTTGGCTGAGGAGGGAGAGAGGATGTCTCCCAGGAATCTTTCTGGTGATAGGAAATGCATGGGACTTGGTGTCAACAGATCATAGCACAGAGCCAGGGAGGAGTCACAAGGGCGATGAAAAAGAAATGCCTGGGCTGAAGCTGTAGCAGAGGCTTTTTTATCCTGCTTTGTGGCCCTCATAGGGCTTCTCTCTTGCTCTGAAGAATTGCATCCTTCTTGTGTTTAGCCCCCTAGGTGGAGGAGTGGCAGGCTGCACGCAGGGAGACAGCAGGCTCTCTGGCCCCTAGCTCTGGCCATCCTTGTGTCCTGCATCTCAGGGGCCGGGAGAGCAGCGGTCAGGGCGCAGGATGGAGCCGACCGTTGGTGCAGATGGGAACGTGAAGCAATGAGTCAGGTCTGTTCCTGAACATGGGCTGTGACAAAGGAAATTGCAACATTTTTTTCTTTCTTTTTATAGAATAAGGGAGGGGGAAAACCATCTTCCAGTAAACTTCAGAAAAAGTATCTGGTCTGTGATGGGTGGTTACGGCCCCTCCCCCGACAGTGCTTTGCAAGTGTCGTCTTCTTTCATCCTTGTGTCCCCATTCACACCTTCCAGTCCCTGTTTCCTCTGAAAGATTATGTCTCTGCAGCTGGCTAGCTAGGTCTCCAAAGAGGGAAGCTGTCAATGACTTGCACAGAGGGCACCTTGAGAAGAGAGCGTGTTCTCCATTATCCTCCAGACAAGAGAGGTCTGTTGCAACAACTCAAACCTGGAAGGTTGCTGATGACCTCTCCCTTGATACCCAGAGCTGTTTAAATACAGACAGGTGGTTCCTGATACCCACCTGGCGTCTTTTGCTGTGGCATCGGTCTGTGTTCATTTGGTATCCAGAAGGTTGAAGCAATACTTGTTTCTCCACTCAGATAACCACCTTGTTGGTAGGTTCAAAGTGTGTGTCTAGGCAGAAATCAGGCTGGAAGACTACACGTGTTAATCTGGAGTCCCGGGTCTCGTCTGATTTTGGCTTGTGTGTTGTAGCTGGGCAAGAATCCAGTTGTGTTTGGAAATGTACAGATGATATATTTTCCTGACGAAAACTTTTGAGGTCTGGAAAAGTAGCGGAACTACCTTTCTTTCCTTCTTTTCTTCCCTCCTCCTTCGAGATTCCTTTCCTCTCTCTCGGATTGCTATATTCCAATACAGCCAAAAAAATCCCAGTACAAATCAGCTTTGAGACTCCAGCTTGAGTTAACTAAGGGCTGCTCTCGGTCATCCCTGAGAATGCGGGCTGCTTGCTCTGAGGAAGCTGGGAAATGGCACGAGGGGTCAAGTCCTGATGCCCAGGATGGGGTGATGTCAATTGGGCTGATATCAATTGCTTTCTTGAGCAAAAAAGGGTAAGGTGCTCAGGGGTGAGAGTTTGTTCAGGCTGTTTATTCCCTGTACCTGTCACCTCTGGCAGGGCTGACACAGAGCTCCTCGTTTCCTGCTCTTTTCTTTGAATTTAATCTCCCTGTCTTCAGGCAGGTCTCTTCAGGCTGGAGATGAGCTCAGAGAGGGTGGGGGGCGGCGGGGCCCAGAATGTGCTTGCTTGCCTGGATCCCACAGTGCGCGTGTACGCTCTCTTTCACAGGAAGCTGTTCTGGCCAATGTGGTAGCCACTAGCCACATGTGGCTATTAAAATTAAGTAAAATTTAAAATTCGGTTCCTCGGTAGCTCTAGCCACATTTCAAGTGCTCAGCTAGTGGCCACAGTGTTGTGTGGCACAGATAGAGAACATTCCATCACCATAGAACATTCTCTTCGTGCAGAATTCGGAGATAATCATTCCGTACCCTGGTAAAGGTTTATCTGAGCTAGAAGGGGATTGATTTGTGGAAGGGCATGACAGGTGAGAGGACAAATAGAAGATAACCATTTAGAAAAGGATCTTGAAAAGTATTTGGTTTTTCTTGTTTGGGACTACATCCTAAACAGATGGTCATCTAGCCCAGCGGCCCTCAAACCAGGATGATTGTCGGAATCGCCTGTGTGTAGCATTTCGAGATGCAGATTCCTGGGCACCACTCTTTTGTATTGCATTGGGTCCAAGACTCCACACAGGTGGCAATCAGGAATGTGTATTTTTAGTGTGCTCCCTAAGTGATCATTATCTGGGTTTGGCAACCACCGATCTAACCTATGCTTAAATTCCTCCAGGGATGAGTGAGCTTATCCCTTTTCAAGAAAACCTTACCATTAAAAAAACTTCGCTGTTGCCTGGCACAGTGATGTGTGCCTGTAATCCCAGCTACTTGGGAGGCTGGGGGATGCTGGGATTACAGCCTCCCAAGCTATTTTGGGAAGATCGCTTGAGACCAGGAGTTTGAGACCAGGCTGGGAAGCATAGTGAGACCCCATCTGAAAAAATAAATAAATAAAATGAGAATAATTGTGCCCACCTCTCAGAGAGGCTGTGAAGCTGAAATAAAGCAGTATCCAATCTGTCCGGGAGTCCTGGTCCGTGTCCTACCTTCAGAACATATCCAGGTGCTGACTGCTCTCCCTACCTTTATTGGGACTGTGTGGCCTGGGCCACCATCATCTCACACCTGCATCGCCGGCAGCCTCCTCACTGGTTTCCCCGCTTCCACCCTCACCCCCTAACAAGTCTGTTCTCCACGCAGCAGCCAGAGGGGGCATTAACAAAAATTGCCTTTGTTAAAGTTCTATGTTTATTGAGTCCAAAATTTGATTCCCTGACTTTGTGAAATCCTTTGGCACTTGTTGCATCTTCCAGAGCCTCACAGAATGCATCACCTCCATCCCCGCACTCAGCCTTCGGCAGGTATTCCAGGTATTCAAGCCCAGCTGTGCTGTGGTCCCTGCCACCTGAGTCAGGGCACGTGCTCAGAGTGCTGGACTTGCCAAGGGCTCTCGGAGATGCAGAGACGCAGCATCATTCCCAGTCTCCTCCCAGCTGTCAGGCTTTGCTGGGAGGCCGAGGGAAGGTCTGAATTCCCAGTGGCGCCAGACAGGGAGAAGCAAGGGCCGTTCAGCTAGTCTGGGCCATGTGCACCTTCCGCCTGTCTCTGCCATGCTCCAGAGGGAAGAGTCCCTGTTTCTCTGCATGGCCAACACTTGCTCTTAGAGGGCACCAGCCTGGTTTTCTTCAAAGGCGTTGAGCAACTCAGCCATCCATTCCTCATCAGATGTGACCACAAGCATCACTTCTGTCTAGAGACTTCCGGTAGCCCCCCTCTCCAGTGCAGACCTCAAACTCCTTGACGTGGAGTCCAGGCGAGCTGGTTTGACCTCTCCCTTCCAGGAGATCATTCCTTCCCCTCTGCTGTGCCTTCGTCTGCTGCCCTGTCTTCTCTTGGGCTTTCCGTTGTTCACTCTTCTGTATCCTTTCTGGTAGAATTGTATTCATCGTTTGAGGCTCATATTATTTTACTTACGCTCCCCCCACCCCATTCCAGGCAGAACTCCCCCCCAACCCCTGCAAGAGTGGGGGTTCATCCTGCCTGCGCGACTGCTGTGAACTTGAATTACAGTCCCTACCGCGCTCTGCCCGCTAGGCTGAGCTCCTCAAGGACGAGGGTTTTCCTCATTCGTGTGATGTCCCCACCTGCAAACACAGTGCCTGGCACTTGGCTGAGGTGCAGCCCCTGCCCACATAAGTGGATCGGTTTCCAGCCTGTCTGTTTTTGGATTCTGCTGAGGGGAGCCTTAGGGGAGCTGGCGCCCCTTTCCTGGCACCGGCATTCTTGCTCTCAGTGGCCGGGAGCTGATGAGAAAAGTGCTGTTTAACAGCTGATAATGAACAAGCAGGGGTGAGGCTTGGCTGCCTCAGAGGCAAAACTGGTATTTAAACAATAACGTTTTAAAAATAAGGCATCAACGTGTCAGTTTCAGAAGCAGCTACTTCCAAACGTGACCCCGCCCAGTTAGAGAAGGTAAGTGGAGTGATGAGTGGAGCTAAAGAGATCTCTGAGGCCTTGAGAAGAGACAGGAAGAGGTGGGGGTGGGAGGTGGGGGGTGGCTGTCCGTGGGAGCCGGAAAGGGCCCTTCATGTTTCTATTCTCTGAGGGGGGCTGGCTGGGGTGTGGGTGGGAAGTGCTTCCCCAGCAAGGGCTGTCAGTGGTCTCTTCTCTCAGTCTCTGCAGATTGGACTAATTTGGCCAAGTGGGCAAGAAGAGAAATTGGGAAAATAGGGCAGGAATAGATTGTTGGCCTTTTCCTAAGGCGATCAAGCGCACAGTTGTGTTCAGTGGTGAGCAGCGACTGTTCAGTCCTGCCTGGTGGTATCTCATCTCGTTTGCTTGTGCTTCTGGGGGTGGGAGGGGACAGCTGACATCAGGGCCCCCTTTCTTGTAGGTCAGAACCAGAGCGGGAGGAATTCCCCAGCCTGTTGGTGGCACCCAGACTCTAACCACAATCTCCTTTTCTGCTGAAGGAGTTCTAAGAAACAGGCATGGTAGGAACAGTCCATGGCTTTGGAACAAGGAGACCCTGCTCAAGAAGCAGAGGCTTCCTGTGAGGGGCGCGGGGCGTGAGAGTGGTGGTGGGGGGTGCCTGCTTCTGTGCTCAGCTGCAGAGGTCAGTGGGAGGCACCTTGCAGGGTCTGCTTCATTATGATGGGCAAAAAGCCCATCCCATCCCTGGAAATCACAGAGGCTGCTGGAAGAGCTGCAGGTTCACCCTGGGGCACATGGGCTGTATGTTTCCAACCCAGTTAGGGTCTGTCTGACAGTTTTTCTTTGGGGATGAAGAGGGTGCTCCAAGAGCATATCTGGGATATGTATATGAAAGTACTGGACTTTCTGGGAAATTCTGAAGGTTGATGCCATGTCTGAGTGTCTCCCACTCATTGTTACCTGGCTCATGATAGGAGAAGGGTTGGGTGAGGACTGTCCCTCGGCCCCCTTGCTGGTCAAGCTTGGTCGGCTTTCCTTGCCAGGTTCTTTGCTGGAATTAGTGGTGGCGGTGGCTGAGCTCACCCAGCCCGTACGTGATGCTGATGGTGGTGACTTCTCACTGACTACAGATGTGTACAGTATACTCAGTGCAGTCACCTGGTTACCCTTTTCCCATTTATAGTCAAATACAAAACAGTGGGTAAGGTCTGGGGTAGGGGAGGACTCAATAAGGGAATAAAACCAGCTGGCTCATCTGGAGGTCCCTTGGTGACACAAGCACAGGTGATCCGCAGCTCAGGTTGGCTCGAAAGGTGTGCCTAGGTTCAGTTCCTTTTGTGGAGTTCTAATGGTCCTTGCAGAAGCTTTATCACCTCTTGAAGTGAGTAATGAAGATACCGCAAGTGTGTGTGTCATCAGTCTGTCCATTTATTGGTTCACTGGAAGTTTATTGGAGGGAAACATGCAAGCAAAGCATTTCTTACATACTCCACATGGAGTTATGTGCAGGGGAAGAGCTATGTGCAGGGGACTGGGTGAACATGGAGGAAGGAACTGTCTATTTCTCCAAGCACGACGCCAATCCTGAGACCCTCCGTGATCACACGAATTGGGGAGCAGTGTGCAGTGCACCTTACTATAATAAAGGCTTTGAGAAGTTCTGCAGTAAAAGAATCTGTTTAACTTTGTTTAACCTAGTGCTTCTGACATATATAGGATCCTCTTTTTACTCATCACTTATTAACATCCCACGGAATAACTATTTGAGAAATGGCAATACAATCTTCTTGCTCTGGGAGAACTGTCCAGTGATTCAGAGAAAAAGTCACCTGATTGTGGGTCAACATAAGTCGGAGAGGTTTGAAAAAGGTGTATGTATGTCTGTCTGCCTGTGTGCTGGGGGGTGTGGCAGGGAAGGGCCCCTGGCAGGTGGCTTCTATTGAAGTTGGCACTATCTGCATCCCTATTGGCTTTGTGCTTCTGGAAAAGCTTTTGTCCTGGCTTGAAAATACTCAATAGTAGCTACATCTGTCATGCCTGGGAAGCAGTCATTTGCGGCGTTGGGGGTAAAGGAGCAGTCAGCGGACACCCCTGCTTGAGGCCCTGGCTGCTGAGAGCTTGTCAGTGTTGGAGAAGGGAGGGGCTGGTGATCTGGAGGCAGCTGCTTGCTAATCCTGGAAGTGGAGGGAGCAAGATTTAGCTCCCTTATCTCTCTGCGTTCTCCTTTTCCAATGGGGGTTCCAATGGAGGAGATTGTGTTGACCCTCGAGGGGACAGCCAGGAAGAAGCAGGTGGGCTGGATGTTTTCTCCCCTCTCCACCAACCAAAGGGCATGTGGAGGGTGGACTAGGGCAGATAGACACTTAGCTCTCATTACCCAGGGGAGCTGAGATGAAGGAATTTCGGTTTAAATATAAGGAAGAATTCAGAATTGTGAACCGGATTTACTGAAGTTTGTGAAGTTTTAAAATTTGAGAATCCTGGCTTAGAATTGTTTTCAGACCATCGGTAGCGGGAGGTGGACGTGAGTGATTGGTCCCACAGATGGCCAGCTCCCCGTGACATGCCTGGGAGGCCTTACCGGATTCTTCTCTTGGGACAGACCCAGGCCTAGGCAATTCCCGCACGCTCTTCTGGTGCGGCTTTGCTGTGAGGCCGTGGCTATTTCTAAGGAAATCAGCAACTGGGAACAAATGGGAATGTGGGGCGGGAATCAGTCACTCTTCCTGGGGATTGTACACTTCTGGTGTCTCGAGACCTCAGTGTTATTAAGGCAGGGCCAGGATTTCCTATCTCTGTCTGTTCGTTTGATTGGTTGGTTGATTGAATGTTAAAGGGCTGCTTTCCCCCTTGTGGCCTTTCCACAGGGACGGGAGTCAGTGTACCCCCAGCCGGAGCTATGGTGAGGCGTCCTGGATCCCCCAGCTCTTCTCGCTGCCTCCTGCCTTTCCTCAGCCACAGCCACAGCCACAGAGGCCTAGAGCCACTGGGAGGGACGGGGGGGAGGGGCAAACCCAGTCCCTCTGATCCTTGCCCTTCCTTAATGGAGAAAGGGCAGATGCTGCTCCTCGGTGACCCCCCACCCCAGGAAGTCTGGGTGGTCCAGTGCTGGTTTGGGAAGCAGGAATATGAGCTGCTGCTGCCAACTGGGGCTGCACTTGCAGACTCTCAGGCTCCAGGTCTCTGGGGGGACCAGCAGCTCTGATGCCCATGAGCTTGCTGTGGCCCCCAGGGAGGGAGCCCTTGCCAGGAACCTCTGAGCTCACTGTGGCGGGGGTGAGGCAAGGCTGGAGAAGGCATGGGCAGCAGGGGAAGAGTACAGGATGACTCCCTCCTTCCCCCATCAGCTGGGAATGCATCACCGCTGCTGGGAAGACATTAGGGCCACTTCTAGACAAATTGGGTCATTACGGAAATTCTTTCCTACCTCTGGGTGGGGCTTTACTTGTTCAGAAGAGTCTTCAGATGTGTTCTTTCTAGGTCCTGGTGGTGAACACTAAGCATTTACCTGCTGTCCCTCCAGGCCAGAGGCAGAGCAGTGTCTGAGCCCCATGCCTATGGTCCCTCCTGTCCTTGTTCTCCCCTCACCTGTTGTTCTGACGTCCCCCATCAGCTAGGCAGACATTTGTGGTTCTAGCAGGTGCGTAGGCATGTGGTTGGGGGAGGGGATGGCACTGCACCCTTGCTCTCCTCTTTCCCGCAGGTCCTCTCCTTTTTGGGCCTCCGTTTCCTGTCATCGCCCTGCTTGCAGCGGTGGCACATCTGGCCCTAGGCAGGGTGTCCTGTTGTCCTGTATGCTGAGATTCCCAGATTTTCGTAGGTGATTGGCCACAGTTATTCCAGGGCAGAAGCAGGGACTTCCTCACTCCCAGAGACTCGGAGCCTTGACCTCTAAGTAGTCTGCCCCAACTCCACTTTCCCCCAGGGAGAATGGTGGGAGGGACGTCCTGCCCAAGGTTGTTTTTGGTTTGTGAGTTAATGGTCTTTGGTTTGAGAAATAGACATAGCTCCCCCTCTTCTTTAAGATGTAGTGCCAGAAGCATAACACTCTCTGGTTTCCTTGGAAACCAGATTGGCAAAGGCAGAGACGGAGGGGCTGGTTATAGGCACTGAAACCCATGAGGGGTTTCCAGGGTCCCCTGTGCTTTCCCAGGGAGTCCACATGGTCTAAGCAGGGTCTGGGTTGCAGTCCTCACTGCCGTCAGCCGGCTGTGTGACCTTGGTGAGCGTCTGCACCTCTCTGCACCTCACTCTCCACCAAGGCGCCTATGGTGGGGATAATGTTGCACTGGGATTCTGTGCCCCAGAGACCTGTTGTGTGTGTGGGGGGTTGCTGGTGGGAGAGAGCGCTCCTGCTCACTGGTGCGGTGCTTGCTGTGGCTAATGTGCAAAGTGGATAGTCCACATGCAGGCAGTGGAGAGCTGCTCGGACCCAGGCCCTGTCTTTGAGGACACATTGGTACAACAGCAGGCTCCTTGCCTTGTGCCTGTATGAAACCAGCTGGAGCTCGCCAAAGCTTGTAACTGTGTCTCTGCGTTCTTTGGTTCCTGTCTAGAAAAGTGGTTTCCACAGATGCTGGGAATGGTAGACTGTCAGAGCACATGGAGATCCTTCCAACAGATCCTCTCACTGTATGTCGATCCCTTCAGCCAGTGCCAGAGAGGGGCAGGGACTTGCCCTGACCACACAGTCAGATAATGATAGAGCTGGTCCTGTCGGGACAAGAACGTATGACAGTGAATGTGCTAAGATAGCCTCTTGGCTAAGATTGCCTGTTCCCAGGTCAGCCTGGCATTTTGCAATTCTGCCCTTGAGAGGCCCCTGTGTTGGCTGAAACTCAGCCCTCTTCTTCCCCTTGTGCTCTCCTTCCACAGCCTCCCGGCCACCTCTTGTTTCCCTTGTGGTGCTCCCACCTGCTGTTACTTCCTCTTCCCCACGACTTTTTATTGTGAAACATTTCAGACGTGCAGCAAACTTGAAAGAATTGTGCAGTGAGCATCCATATACCCAACCACTAGATTCTACCATTAGCTTTTTACTGTATTTGCTTTTCCAGGTCTCTTTCCATCTTTCCATCTCTCTATCCATTTACCAGTCCATCTTATTTGGGGATGCATTTCATGGTAAGTTGCAGGCATTAGTGCATTTTACCCTAAAACATTTCAGCCCATGTAGGCACTAATTAGATTTCAATATTTGTTCTTACATTTGTTTTGTTTTTTGGTGGTAAAATTTATTTAACAGTGACATGCACAACTCTTAAGATATCATTTGATGAGTTTTGATATTAAATAAATGCCTCTATCTGTGCAACCCTAACCTCTGTTCATATATAGAACAAAAAATGTTATTACTCTAGTAAGTTCCCTCATGCTCCTTCCCAATCATCCCCACACCTACCCCCTCGCAGGTAACTACAGCTCTGATGTTTTTTCACCATAGATTAGTTTTTCCTGTTCTGGAACCTCATATAAATAGGATAATCAGTATGAACTCTTTTATGTGAGGTTTGTCATGGTAACATGGGTCGGTAGTTTGTTCATTTTTATGCCGAGTAGTATTCCATTGTGTAGATATAATTTGTCCATTCTCCTGGTGATGAACATTTGGGTTGTGTCCAGTTTTTGGGTATGACGAATAAAGCTGCTGTGAACATTCTTGCACAAGTCTTTTTGTGGATATAATGTTTTCATTTCTCTTGGGTAAACACCTAGGAATATAGTTGCTGGGTTCTAGGAGGCTGTTATTTCTTGTTCCTCTCTGACTTTCTGCCCTGCCCTCTCGTTGTACTCTGCACCCAAGACTGTGAGCCTTAGAGTGCCTTATTGCTCATCTGGATGGATCTCCTACCCAGTGTCGGAATCCCCTTGAGAGCCCGCCTGCTGCCCTCTACTTGAATGTTTCCAGGGGTAGAGATCTTACTACCTTACAAGGCTCCTACTATTATAGGATGGCTCCTATAATTTCTCCCTTGAGGAACCACATGTGACAAGCCTAATTTGGTCCCTTTTCTGTGACAGCCCTATAGAATTTTAGGACTGTTACCACGTCCAGTCTCTCAGTTGCTCCTTTAGGGTTTTCCTTCTTCAGGCTAATCACCCCAGTTTGTTGAACTGTTTGTCATGTGTCATGGTTCTCAGATCTTCTATATCCTGGTTGTCCTCCTTTGGAAGTTTAATATTCCTTTTCAAATGTGTTGCCCAGAGCTAAGTGCTGGATTCTAGATGTGGATTCTAGATGTGATCTAGATGTGGATTCTAGATGTGTGAGAAGTACAGAATGTGGTTGGATCTGGATTCCTGTCTTGATCTAGGTATTTGATCTGCCAATGAAATGAAAGTGATGTTAACTTTTTGGGAACCACATCATGGCATCAGGTCAGATGAGTTAATGTTTGTAAGTATACCGCAAATCTAAGGTCATATTAAGATACTCATTCAGCTTACAGTCATCTAGAGCCTCTGATATTAATAGCATTCATTGCGTACTTTCTCTTTGCCATTGCCTCATTTAATCTTTGCCACTGCCTGATGAGAAAGATACTGTTAAAATTAACTTAATAAAAACTCTTTGGTTTAAAACAGGGTTTCTTAGCTTTGGCACTATTGGCCTTTTAGACCAAGTAAGTCTTTGTTGTGGGGGATTGTCCTGTACTTTTTAGGAATGAGCAGCATCCCTGGCCTCTACCTGCTAGATGCCAGTTGCAACCATCTGTCCATCCCCCCAAGTTGTGACAATCAAAAATGTCTTCAGATATTGTCAAGTGTTCCCTGGGGGGGGGGGCACAATCATCAAGGTACAGAACCTAGTCACTGAGAAAAAAATTTAAATAATATAGCTCTTCCTGAATATAGCTGAATATAGCTCTTTAGTTTATATACTTCCAGATTACATTCTTTGCGGTCCTAATTTTTCATGGTTCTAATCTGCATGAATTTCAGTTGCCATGGATTAGTTAAAAACACCAGTTCTCTGACAACATGGCTCAAATTTCAGTTGCCATGATAAATTAACTCTGAGTAATTGCATATAGTACAAACTTTGCTGTTGGTTCTTCAGTCCACCAATCACTGTATACATACCAGATGCTCATTGTGCTCAGTGCCCATTCATGCTCCTTCTTTAAGAGCCTATTGGTGATTGGTCACTGCCCATCTGTTCACTTCACACACAGACAGGAAAATGTATAGTTGTGTTGCTTCCTTGTCTCCTAGTGAGAAACTCGTGACATTTTACAAAACTGGACAACGATGGAGGGTATTGGCCAACAAAGATGAAATTTCAGCAAAGAAATGAAGTGTGGTAATGCTGGAAGTGAAATTTGAGCCAAATGTAAAGGAATTATAGAATAAATAACTGACTGTGTTGGCACTGCCACTGTTCAAGACTTTACGTGCGCAACCAGGGGAACTTACTGAAGGTGACACATTGATATAAATGGGGAAAGTGGTTTTGATGAAAAGGTCCCAGAGGAAGTGACACTGGGAAAAAAAACCCTTCACATTACAGGCACTCTTGGAGGTGTTTCACAACATTGAAACTGCAGAGGATGAAGTGTTAGAAACTGATCTGAACTTAGGAGCATGGCAGTTGTGAAGGCATGTAAAAGATGCTCCTCCGTATTGTATGCCAAACATCAAGAAGGCAACTAGTGTTCAGCCTGCTCTGGATAAGTTTTTTATGAAGATATAAAACACTCATTTTCAGTGACGCCAATGTTTTAAATTATAGTATAGGAAGTAAATCCTAGTTTTACTATTTTTTCATTTCCTTGCTCATTTATAATGACAGTAAGAGAGTTTTTAATGTTTTGATAGAAATTTTTAAAGATCATAGAACAATCGTAATTTTCCCCATTGATGAATAAGGTTGCTTTGCATGGCTATTTTTATGGTCTGCATTAGTGTGCAGAGTAAGAGCTTCCTATGTTTACAACAGTATGGGTGAACACACACACACGCATTTCTTTTTAAAAACATTTTACAAAAATGAGATCAGACTATGGATATCAAATTGCAACCTACTTTTGCATGGAAGAATATGTTTTTGAAGAACTTTTGATTTCAGTATATCTAGATCTACTTCATTCTTTTTGATAACTGCATGTTATTCTATATACCATAATTGATTTGATCAGTTTTCTATTGATAGGTATTTAGTTTATTTACATTTCCCCCCCAATTTGAAATAACGCTAAAGTGAATATCTTTGGCAGATACTGTTACAGGCTTCATTTAATGGATGAGGACAATGAAGATTTAGAATGTGAAACAACTGGTTACGGTCAGGCAGCTGCTGAGCTTAGAGCTGGTGTTTGAACTTGGGGCAGTGTAATTTCAGAGCCCTTGCTTTTAACCACAGTGCTTTACACCTCTTTCCTGTACTTAGAAGCAACTTGTAACAACAACAATAATGAAAGAGTTTATTGAGCTAGGCACCACTCTGAGTGCAGTTACATTGTTGTTATTAACTAATACAACAACCCTGTGAGGTGGGTACTGTTAGTATTATTGTCCACATATTACAGTGAAGGTAACTGGAGGTGTAAAGAGGTTAGGAAACTTGCCCAGGGCCCCACAGCTAGTTCACAGGGGCACTGGGACCTCCCTCAGGCAGCTTGGCTTCAGAGCCCTTGCTCTCGCTCATATCATACCAATGCGACTTGAGGAAAATCTCTTCCATCCTACGTTATTGTCGATGACTTTTTGGTTAGTTTTGGTCCATGTTTTCTCCTATGGTGTAATCTTTTAAAAATCTGCCTAGCACACAGACTGTCCCACCCCACACTCCCGTTTTTTTTGGTCACTTGCAAGTTTGATAAGCTTGCTGTCTGCCATGTCTTCAATCAGCTTTTTGGTAAAATATCAAAGCCAGGGACTGCATTCCTTGGTTTGTCACTGGACGTGTTCTCTGACTTTAGTCGACAAGCACATACGCCATGTATTGGGTTTAGGATTTGGAATCAAAAGATGATCAAGACCTTGCCCCAGCCTCCAAGAGGTACATGGTCTACAGTGGGAGGAGGAATAGTCTTGTAAATAACACCGGTGAGTGCTGAAGGAGGAGTTTGACAAGCCTCTTATGGGAACAGAGAGGAAGAGGAGCTGACCCTGCCTGGAAGTGGTCAGAGAGGCTTCGCAGAGGAGGTGACACTGCGTGGTGGCTCTTGAAGGATACAGACACCTGGGGTTGTGAAAAGGCATGGCTTGTCTGAGGTCATGAGGGTTAGTGTAGCTTAAGTAAGGGCTTGTGTTGGGAGCTGAGGGTAGAGATGATGTGGGTAAGAGGTAGTTAAGGAATTTGGATTTTATCCCATTAGTTGGTGGAGATGTTTAAGGAAGAAAATGTCCTGCTCAGGTTTGTGTTTCTGAAGGCGACTGGCTTGTATTAGAACAGAGTAAGTCTCCCATTTAGGAACCTGTTAGGACAGCGCACAAGATAAAAGGGAGCTTCAGCCAAGCAAGTGGTAACGAGACAGGAAAAGGGAAGATGCATTTGGGAGATCGTTCCAGAAAAAAATTGGATTGGTTCTGTGGGTAAGGGACGGAGAGGGAGGCTGAGGATAAATTCTTCGAGATTTATATCTGGGAGCCTGGCTAGATGGTGATGTCATTGCTATTTACTAAGATCCAGGAGCACATTTGAGGGGGCAGTGAGTTTGGCTGGGTGTGTGTTCAGCAGCCTGTCCTAGATCCGTTAAACAACACTTCATTATCAGTCATTTGTAACGACTGCAAATATTACCTAAATGCTTTGTCATCTCATCCCCTCTTTCTTTGTTATCCCAAAGGTTTGGCAGGAGACTTTGTCCATATACCTTTTAGAAGTCAAGGCCCATCGTGTCTGGCATTCCTTTGGTCTGTAAGTTAGTAACTGCTAAAAAGGACATGGCTAGTTTGCTGTGCTTCTCAGAGAGCCCAGGCTGGGTGGGGATGGTCCAGTTTATGATTTGTCCTAGAGCTTTGCCAGAGACAGATGGAAAGTTAAGCAGTCATCCTATTCACCCCTTTCCCTTTAAACAAACAAAAGTGCCAAACCAGTCCCTTATACCCTCTTAGTTGTCACATTTATTAACACTTTTGTGTATACATTGTTTCTTTTTCCCTCTTAGCTAGACTGTGAACCCCTGAAGCCCCAAGTGCTTAGTCTGGTGCTGGGAGCAGAGCAGGTACCGAGGGCATGTGTGGCCAGGAAGCGAGCTGGTCCACCTCCTCTTCCCAGCCTGGTTCTGGAGTCCGCCCAGAGTTTCCTTCTGCATCCTGAGATGGGATTCTTCTAAGCTTGGGATCTTTTTATTCAGTCATAGTTGGGTGATTTTAGGTTGGCTCTTGGTCTAGCTTGGATTTGAGGCTGAGAGAAAGAGAGAGAGAGAGAAAGAGAAAGTAAATGTTTAGCTGAACACATGTTTAGCCTGAAGAGCATTCTTCTTGATAGAAAAGATGGAATGTACTGGAGACGAACATTCCCCGTTCTCTGTCCTTTTTGTGTATTAGAGCTTCTGTCTCCATCAGGGGCCCCTTCTTCCCTGGTTCTTCTCATAGCTTTGGATGTAGCTTGAAGACATGCTTTGAGTGGCTCTGGCATTTTCACAAGCTCTGCTTGTTCTATTTTGTGAGCCCAAGCCACTGTCTTTGGGTCTGTCCTGACTTACGGGCAGTTGCTCTTGTCTTTGGCCACATCCTTCACTATCTGAGCTCATCAGTCCCCCTCTGTTCTGTGGCCCTACCATCTGTGTCTGCTTCCTCCTGGTTTCTCCTGCAGGGGATTCCTGTGTTTGAGATGGTCAGAATTCACTTGTTAGAGCCTCATCTTTCAACTTATTACCCTTTTAGGATTTCTGCCCATACTTTTCCTTTGTCTCAACATCTGAATATTGGTTTTCTTGAAGTCTAGGCTAAACAATTGTTTTTGTCCCCAGTTTTTTTTCCCCCTTCCCTACTTTGAACTCTAAATTGACAAGGTTACTTCCTCCCAATGTGGTATTCTTGTTATTATTTTTTTTTTGTTAACTGAGGTGTATGTGTGTGTATGTGTGTTTAAACATAATTTACCAGATTTTTCTTCCTGTTAAGAATTTAGTTCGGTAACAGTTCCCTTCCTTGTATCTTCAGCTGTGTGAGACGAGATGTCTTTAGTAAGGGAAAACAAGAATTTATCAGTTGCTCTGCTCTTAGCAGAAGACTTAACGTCTCTCTCAGACAACCTCGTGTTTGTGTTAGGTGACTTGAGCTCTGTCTTGTGTCTGGGCCATTTTTGCTATGCAGAGATTGGTTCATATTTTCTCTCTATGCCTGAATTCTCCCATATTTTACCGCAATAATTATTTATCTTCTGATTCCTTTTCCTTCTCTCCTCACCCAGCTGTTCTCTAGTCTCAGGCATGTGGAATTGTGTGCAGGAGTGTTGTGTGTGTATATGTTCTGCCTTCTTGGTTTGTAGGACCCTTCTCTTCTTCCACTTTCTCTCTCAACTCCCCTCTGCCTCCTATGAGATCTGTTGATTAAGGTCTACATGCCAGGAATCTCATTCCACTAAATTGGGGTGATGAAGATGCGATTGCATTTATCACTTGGAATTAAAATTTTAAATTGGCTTTGGCAGTTGCATGGGGTCAAGTTGATAGGGGCTGCTTAGTCCAGAAGCAGTGCTCTTGACCTCCTTCCATTTCAATTCCTCTTTCTAACTTGCCATCTCTGGATTTTTTTGAAGTCGTACCGAGATATTACAAAGAACATGGTATTTTTCTTCCTGCCACTTGGATTTTAGCTTACAGCCAAGTAGGAGAGGTTAGTGTATTTCCTTCCTACAGTCTATGTTGTCTCTTAGGGAAAGGTGCCTTGTGTCTTGTAAGTGATAGCGCGTAGAGTTGTTCTGATAGACAGTAAGTGTTTATTGTGACTCCTCTGTACTAGGCTCTGCGCTGGGCCTGATGGATGCAAGGGTAAATAGGGCAGTCTGTGAACAGAGCAGGGACAGGGGACAGGAGAGACAAAACAGATCAGCAGTAAACTACTATTGGCAGCTCAGGTTTAAAAGTTGTTAAAGCCTCCTTTGTGGTGAGAAAAAGAGCCTGAAGGTTAGAGTCTGGATTCAGGTTGACTCCTGATCACTTACTAGCCGTGTGGCCTTGGTTGCTACACCTGTATAGTGGAGTCAGCAACTGACTGTTCTGTAGGGCTGTAGGAGGCTTAAATATAGCGATATTTTCTATATGTAATAGGTGCACCTGGCATATGATCAGTGCAGTATAAATGAAAATTTCTCTTTTTCTTTCAAAGTCATAATCATCCGCTGAAAGAAACAGAAATATCTCTGTCCCCCATCTTTCAGTTTCCTGCCCAGGACTCCTGAGTGGTTGACCCCCCCACTGTGTGCAGTGTTCACCTCCATATAAGTCAGCAGTGGTTAGCAGGGGTGGTCTGTGGCCTCAGGCCACCAGTTAGCATCTCTTGGTTACAGCCTCCTGGAAGATGCTAGACCTCACATCAGCAGCGTTACCCTCCTGCTGTGGGTCACACCAGGCCGGCTTCCTCCCGCAGACAGCAGGAGAGCCGTTCTCACTGCTCACCTCCTTCTGCGGAAGGAAGGTCAGCCTGCATTTGGGGCACATCTAACTGTGTCACTGTCTCAGACCAGGGGTTCAGAAATATGAGACCTGCAATGTACCGCACTGCAGAGTCTGAGCCAGCTTAATTTTTCAAAAAACAATTTATGCAGATGGTAAAGATTCAAACAATACATAAATGTATAAAATGAAAGGGGAAAAAAGTAAAATACACATTTCCCTTTAGTACCTACTCTCTAGTGGTCAACATTAACTTTTTTTTTTTTGGTACATTCCTCTAGAAAAATTGTAAGCATCCACAAATTCATATATCATCTCCCTTCTGCCTTAAAAACAACAATAATAATGACAACAACAACAAAACCACACAAATGAAATTACACTCTGCGTTCTGTTCAGTACGTATAGTATGCGTTCGTTTTTTATTTTTGGAAATTTAAAAAGTGCACAAAAGAAGAAAATGTTACCCATGTTACTGCCATTTATAATTAACCACTTATTAACCTTTTGGTGTGTTCGCTTCCTATCTTTATGAATATACTTTGAAAGGTACTTAAGTAACATGAATGCACTTTCATTAAAAACAATAGAATATTAAAGATAAATCCAGAGTATCTTGTTCCTTGTCTGCTTTCCCATTTACTAGCATCCTGTTCTTCCCACCGCGGCAGATGAGGAGCTGCCTCGTTCTATTACAAGGCTGCACGTTATTCTGTTGTATAAATTTGCTGTCATTTATGTGACCAGCCCCTTATTGGTAAACACTTAGGTTGTTACCAGTTTTTGCCATTAAGATGCTTTATAAATGTAATTTGTGGGAGGGTTTCCTACTGGGTAATTACCAGGTCCAGGGTTTGAGCATTTACAATTTTGGTAGATATGGTCAAATTCCTCCAAAAATAAATTAGTTTATATATATCCCTACCGAGTGAACGTGTGAGAGAGTGTCTTTTCTCCCCAAATCTTTACATAAACCCAGGAGTTTTATTTTGGTCAAACATTAAAACATTTTGCCAGTCTGTGAAATGATTATCATTGTTTTTATAAACATTTCTCTTTTAATGAGTTACATAGAGCATCTCTCATTTGGCCATCTGTGTTCCTTTTTCTTTGAACTGCCTGTTCTTATCCTTTGGCCATTTTTATATTGGGTTGTTAATCTCTTACAATTGATTTGCCAGAGCCTTTTATCCACATGTGTTGCGAACATTTAAAAAATTCGTTATTTGCAATGTGACTTTTAGGACTCTTTTGACTTCTTTTTCGTAATTGAACCTCTTTTCGTCTTTTGTGACTGCCCCTGTGGTGGCCCTGGAGAGTCACGGGACGGTGGCCCTCAGTGGAGACAGGCCCCACCGTCTGTCTGGGCAGTGTGGCACGATCGTTTTAAGGCTTTTGGTGCTGGGACTCCCCATTGTAAGTTGCAGCTTTATTTTGGGTGGGGATGGCTTCTCGCCCTCCTTGTGAAAGTGAGTAACAAACAGAATTGCTTCTACCTCCCAGCCAAAGTATAGCAATGTGTGCACCAACACGAAGGGTGCAGTGTGGTACGTCTGTGTACCTTTTATCTTGCCTGCCTTCTAAGGCTTTTAAAATCTGTTGTTAGATATGTGTTTAGATTAGGTTTCCAGGGGACGGCCATCAGTCACTCCTCATTGAGCAGAGGTTCCAGAAGGGGGACATAATCTCTTCCCCCCATAGAGAGGAAAATCAGTAGTTCCACCAGGCTGTATCTGTCTGCCGTCTCTTATGTCCCTGAGCTGGGCTAGATGAGAAGTGACATCTCTCTCCAGCCTGTGAGCAGCTCTCTGTGATTTTGGGAGACGAGAGAGGTTCTGTCTTACCACCATTGCTACTTTTGTGGCAGCATCCTGTTTGTTTCCTCTGCAGTACAAATTACAATGTGTAATTGAAGCAATTTTCTTTGAACTTTTTAATCTTGTACTTTGTACACTAAAATGTTAAGTCCCATGGGGGGCGCAGGCCTTATGTGTCACGTTCTCTGTTGTATCCTCAGCACCCTCTAAACCAGTGTGTGGCACATGCCAGGCACCCCAAGTGTTTGCTGAGTGGTGGCACTCTCTGAGGATGGGATCAAGAGCTGTATGCCTCCTCTCTGTGGCCCTGTCTGGCTCCAGGGAGGAAGATCTGTTCCCTGGCCACAGGGCCTGGGGGTGTGCATGGCTGCCCACCGATGAAAATTTGGAGAGCTAAGCTTGTTTCTTTAATAAGTAACATATGCTAATTGCTAGCCACCTAGAAAATAAAGATATAATAAGGGTAATTAAATCACCTGAGATTCTTTCAGAGATAACTACTATTAATAATTTATTGAATATTAATAATGTCTTTACTATTTTATATGTGTGTGTGTTTGTATGTATATAGATACAGTTATACACAGATATAAATAAGTATACATATAGAACTGGGTTTATACTGTACATAAGGGTTTGTAACTTGCTTTTTTACTTACTGTCACATACTTTTTTTTAATTTTTTATTTTTTGAGACAGAGTCTCACTTTGTTGTCCAGGCTAGGGTGCCGTGGCGTCAGCCTTGCTCACAGCAACCTCAAACTCCTGGGCTCAAGCGATCCTCCTGCCTCAGCCTCCCGAGTAGCTAGGACTACAGGCGCGCGCCACCATGCCCTGCTAATTTTTTTTTCTATATATTTTTAGTTGGCCAATTAATTTCTTTCTATTTTTAGTAGAGAAGGGGTCTTGCTCTTGCTCAGGCTGGTTTCGAACTCCTGACCTTGAGTGATCCTCCCGCCTCGGCCTCCCAGAGAACTAGCCACCACGCCCGCCTATCACATACTTTCTGATAAGCAAATTTAAAGAAACTACAGATGGGGATTTGTGCTGCAAAAGAAAAACAATAGGGTGCTACTCTAGATGGTGAAAGTCATGGTGACTGACAATCTAACAGACACTTAGGAATTCATTTCCCCATTAAATATTCTTCTGAAACACCATTTTAATGACTGTAGATTTCATACATAAACTCACTTTTGACAAAAGCAATCTCTGTTGCTTGTTGTTAGGCATTAAGTTGGTTTGCCATTTCTAGTTAAGGTCAATAACTATTGGGATGTGTATGTGTTCTTTTTTTATTTTGAGACAGGGTCTTGCTCTGTCACCCTGGTTACAGTGCAGTGGCGTCATCATAATTTGCTTCAACCTGAAACTCCTTGGGCTCAAGTGATCCTTCTGCCTCAGCCTCCCAAGGAGCTGGGACTACAGGTGCATGCCGCCACGCCCAGCTAATTTTTAAAATTTTTTTTGTAGAGACGGGATCTCACTTTTGCTCAGGCTGGTCTTGAACGCCTGGCCTCAAGCAGTCCTCCTGCCTTGGCCTCCCAAAGTGCTAGGATTACAGACGTGAGCCACCATGTTATGTATTCTCAAAGCTGCATCTATAATTAGTACACTAGGGTAAAATTCTAAAAGTGGAATTTCAACATTGAAGGGCTTATACTTGAAAACCTTTTCAGCCTCCATTTCTGGCTGTTGACATTGTGGAACAGTTCTTGGGCAGATTTTGTACTCTCTGTCTCACCATGGGGTGCTGGAAAGGGGGCTTTAGGAGCAGCCAAGAGCAAGATTCAGATTCCAGACCTGCCAGGGACAACTGGCTGAAAGGCTTTGACCCAATGGCTCAATAATGGGTTTTCTCATTGTTCCTTCCCCGAGTGGGTGGGAGGTGGGTGAGACCATTCGAAGTACAGTCGACCCTTGAACAACAGGGGGTTAGGGGCGCCGACCCCCCCCCCCCGCAGTCAAAAATCCATATACAGTTTTTGACTCCACGAAACTTCACTACTTATAGTTCACTGGTGACTGGAAGCCTTACCAATAACACAGTCAATTAGCACAGATTTTGTATGTTGTATGTATTACGTACTGTATTCTCACGATGGAGTAAGCTAGGGAAAAGAAAACATTATTAAGAAAATCCCATTGAGTTGGCTGAAGAGGAGGCAGAGGAGGAGTTGGTCTCGCAGTCTTGGGGGTGGCAGAGGCGGAAGAGAGCCCGTGAGTAAGAGCACCCATGCAGGTCAGCAGTTCAAACCCATGTCGTTGAAGGGTCAGCAGCAGCTCTCAGCAGCCGTTCAACATAGAGCACTGCCAGCGTCCCCTCGGCCCACCGCCTGCAGAGCGCCGTGCTGAGCAGGTTGCTGGGACTCACTGCAGCAGCCGTCCTCCCAGGTCCCCTGTTTCCCTTCACCCCTCGGAGCACCCGGGCTGGCCGACCTCCGTGTGGCACGGAAGAGGCATCTGTGTCCAGGGAGAGGAGTGGGTGGCCCTGGTCCGTAGGCATGGTGGGTTAGTGCACGGCACTCGGCCGCCTCCCGGGCGTGCAGAGGAGGTCTCGTTTGCCAACACGCACCACACGCCTACAACACACCACACGCTGACAACACACTCAGCGCTTGAATCAGACTGTCTCGTCACTCTTGGCTCCGGATCAGAATCCATCTTGGGAAGGGATGTCTTCCTTCTCTCCCTACACGTGCGCCCCTGACCCCAGCTGTCCAGTTTGGGTGGGGTTCGGGGGGAGAGCAAAGCCAGCTTCTCTCCCAGTGTCCTGGGCCCCCCTCCGCCCAGTGCCTAGAGCTATTATTAGCACTTTAAGTGAAGTGGGTGTGGTGGGATCCCAGCTGCCCACCCCAGTGGGACTCTAGCACATAGGGAGTGGAGAGCAGAATGATATAATAACACACGTGCCAAGCACCATTGTTGGTAATTTGCTAATGATGCTCAGGTATTAACTCTTTTAATATGGCAACCCCATGAGGTAGGGGCTGTTATTATCCTATTTGACAGATAAAGACACTGAGGCACAAAGGGGTTAGAAACTTTCCCAGGGTCTCGCATCTAGTAAGTAGTGGAGCTTGTGAAGGGGGATCCTTGGGGCTTGTCATTCCCAGTCTTGTCCTCGTACCCGCCTTGCTGGCGTGCAGCCCCTCAGGCTCCGGCTCCTTGTTGCTTTCCCTTTCTCTGGCTGGGCTGGGCTTTCATGTGGCCCCACAGTGGAAGATCTCGTGGAGAGGAGACAAGGGGGACCATGCACAACCTGAATTGGCCCGGTGGGAGGGCGGTGCTTGTCCCTCTTTTCTCTAAGCCCTGGTAGGAACAAAGGTATGGAACCCTGTTTGGGCAGAGGTTCCTCTCCAGGCAGTGGTCTCTGTGGCCTGGTGTCCGCCCCTGCCACACTTGGCAGGGGGCCTTGCCCGTTGCATTGTAACCCGGGACATGCAACAAGGAACCTTTTCTGTAGTGGAGGAGAATTCCAGGCACAAACTGCACGGGGCTGAGGCGAGTCACAATATTGGTTCTAGGCTTAGCATGAGCTCAAAATATTTCACAATCCCTCCCAGGAATTCCTTGACTAGAGGCCTGTGGCTCTTCAGTGGGAAGGTTCTTCCTTCTAGTCTCTGGCCGCAGCGCTGTGGGCCTGGGCCTGTTGGCCTCCACTCCCCTTGCCCATGCCAGAGAGGCAGCAGCCTTGGCTGCTGGTTGGATCTGCTGCCTCACCGTGCTGGTGGCCCCTGGCAGGGCCCTAGGAATTCTGCCTTCTCTCCCTGTCTCTTCTCTGGCTTGAAGCGCAGGCCACCTCCCCCACTGTTCTTAGCCTGTACTTGAGATTAGCACGTTCTTCATTTCCTCTGCGCAGGCTCTCTGTGCTGCACACTTTCCCATGAGGCCACTTTGGCCCCGGGACACCAGCCGGCCCCCTGACCAACCTGAAGGTCTTGCTTTCATTGCTTGGGTGGATTTTCATATCTAGGCAGGAAACATGTGCCTGGATGGGTGTCAGTTACCAGTCTTCATGGGAAATTCCTACTGAGTTTCTCTAAGAAATTAAAAATACTCATCTTAACGATTTACTTCAGGACCCTGGGGCCAGGCCTCTGTGAGAGGGGACCGCTGCGGGAGGGAGTTGAGTAAGGAGAAGCAGCAGCAGGACAAGAGGTGTTGGCTCCAGAATTCTTAACCGCTGGCTGAGGGGAGGAGGAGGGAAGGGATTAAACAGAAATCAGATTAGATCTTGTCTTTAGAAACTCAGGTTGAGGAGATAGAAGGCATAAATATGCAAAATGGTGAATTTCTTCAAAGTGAAAAGTACCCTAGATAGTTTCCGAAGCACCTTCAAGGGTATCATTTCACGAAATCGAATGCAGTTTTACTGATGAGGGCACCCTTTTCAGAAATGTAGATTGGCTTGCCTGACACAGCGAGGCAGGCAGAACTTGTATTCAAAGTGCATGTGATTCCAAAGCCCAGGTTCACTGTGCTACATTAATTCACCTCCTCTAAAAGGTGAAGAATTTGTGTAAGCCTGGAAGTGCAGGGTAAACCCAGCCTTTCTTAAACTGCAAATTCTCATTTGCCTCGTGCCATGTGCTCTAAGAGCAGGACTTGCAGTGAGCGCTCTGAGTTTGAGGGATGCCGACGAGGAGTGTGTACTTGGACTTGGGCCTTGGTGCACCCTCACTCAGCACAGCTCTGATTGGGTTAAAGCAGGGAGCTGATGGCCTGGTGGTGGTCACCGACTGAAGACAGAAACCCAGCTTGCAATCTTGCTGGTGACTTTACTGGTTACCTAAGCATGTTCCAGGCTCAACTCAGTGGTGATGGAGGGGTGCCCGTGCTGTGGCAATAATGCTACTGGTTAACAGTGATGAGTGCTTTTCTGATCACCAAGTACTTTTAGAGGTATTATTTCATTAGATGCTCACATGGCTCTGTGAGGGGGAGGCTGGGCAGGTATCACCACCCCTATCTTATAGACATGACCTCTCCAAGGCTGTGCAACCAGAAATTCAATGGATTCCAGACCAGGGCCCAAGTCTCTCCTGATTGTAAATGCACAACCACATGTGCCTCTGGGTGAATTTGACAACTTTGATTCTTCCTTTCTGGGCCACTGTTCCGGTGTGCCTCTAGGGGGCGATAGAGGTTCTTGGCTGCTCTGGGAACTTGTTCCCGCCGAACCCTTTGAACGTAGCAGTCTTATGGCACATAATCTCACGATATTATAGGCATTTTCTGTGTCTACCTCCCACTGTGTCTTCTTCGGCCCCCCTGCTAGCACAAGCTCTTTCAGATCAGAAGTCCTCTGTTTGGTCTGACACTCAGCACAGTGCATGGCCCATAGTAGTGGGAGCTCAGTAACTGCTTGTCGAATTGAATTACATAGGAATGAAATTGGCCACTGTCTCCTCCTGCTCCATGGGAAAGTTAAGTAAACTTTTTTCCTGGTCCATCCAGATGAGTGAAGTTGGAAGGGGCACAACTCAGGACCTATGCAGTGCCATCAGGTGGCCACAAGGTGGCAGTGTGGCGCCATGGGTACTTGCCTCCTGCAACTGTTGGCTCCATCCAGCCCACTGTGCGGGAGAGACGGAGCTATCTAGTGGTTGATTCCTCCTGGATGCCTGTTTGCGAAGTGCCTCTGCAAAGTCCGACTGAGAAGTCTCTGCCTCCAGCTTCTTCTAAAAGCTGGATGATATGGTGGAAAGGCTTGTGCTTTTGACATCTACCAGGCCTGACTTCGAATCCTGGCTCTGCCTTTTCCCAGAAGCTGGGCCTTGAGCGTGCTGCTTTTCTGAGCCGCGGTTTCCTCATCCTGTAAAAGGGCAAAGGTTGTACAGTTAGAAAAAGCCCAGCATAAACGCATGCCAGTTTTATTGTTGGAAATTTCTGTGTTTGCCTTTCTCCGCCCTCTGTGATCCGGCTCCATCTTGACCATGTGATCTTATTCACCAAGCTTCAGACGCTTCCCAGCAGTCTCTTAGCCTTCCCTGCGGCATCAGCCACCCACCCCCAGCCCTGCTTCTCCGTCAGTCAGTGTCCGATTCCCCCATTCCCCTGCCTGGAAGCCTTCCCCCCGCCTGTCCATTTCCTTCCCAGCTGGTCTTCCTGACCAACCCTGTGAATGCCCAGAGCAGCAGAGTGTGTACTGTATGGGGCTAATCTTTACTTCCCATGGAGACGGTAAGTCTGCGAGGGTCCTCATCATGGTCATTTTGGCCTCTGTGCCCTGCACTTAGCAGACACTCTGCAATAGAAATGACAGCTGTTGTTAGTGAGCATGTCAGGTATTCTGTTAGATGCTTTGCAGAAATATTTAATTTATTCCCCACAACAAATCTGTGCAACGGAAGCTGTTATCTCCACCTTACAAAGGAGGGGTGAATCAGGATACTTTTGACTCCAAGCAATAAAAATATTCCACTAAAAGCAGTTTAAACAGCAAGGAAAGTCTATAATCTTACCAAAAAGAAGTCCTGAGGGGATGTTTGGTGATAACAGCAACGATCCAGGGCATTGCCCTGTCTTCTAGTGGCCTTCCTCAGTGTGCTGGTTCATCCTTGTAGGCCGGCCCCCCCCTTACTGGCAACAAGGTAACTGCCATGGGCCCAGGTGCCACACATAGGAGTGATGGTGTAGGTGCCGTGTGCTCCCTTTAAGAGAACTCTCCGCAGATTTCTTTCAAAGTTCTTGGCCAGTTGGGTCTTAGGCTTGTTCCCAAGCCAGTCACCAGCAAAAGGACTGGAATTAACGAGTGGCTTGCTCTGGTCCAGACTCAGCCCCTGAGGCTGGTGAGAGGCCACCCTCCTGTAGTCCCTCAGCTCCTGATCCAAGGAAGAAGAGGGGACATAAACGAGGCTCAGCGAGTTAAGAAACTTGCTCAAGTTTCCAAATCTAGTAAGAACTGGGATTCAGACCAACATCTGGCTGACTCCCAAGGCCATCTGTTGGTTGATCGAAGTCCACCACAGAAGTAGAAAGAACATTGCTCTAGATTTGGTGCGCTGGGTTTGGGTGATCTTGGGGGTACCGTTCCCTACTGACTCTGGAGTCTCTGTTACAGGCCGCTTCCCATTACTGTACTGGTTTTTCTCAGTCTGTCTTTCTCCTCATACCCCCCACCCCACCTTCTGTCTTCTAGTACCTGATGACTACTTGCCTTCTAGAATAGATCTCATGGCCTAAGTTGGAAAAAGGTCCCCAAAGGGATCATAGTACGGTTTCATTCAGAGCAGACAAGGAGCTGCAAAGGTCTCCTGAGATCCGGGAGATGGAGTGGCCGGGGCTGGTTGGGGCCAGCGGGAATGAGGGGTTCATGGACTGTTGGTGGAAAGGTCAGGGTATGTGGGCCCAGGGCTTGGAATAGGCCCTCTGGGGAAGTGCCACCATCCCCTGGGGAGACAGTGCAGTTACCAGGAGGCTGCTTGGCTTGCAGATGCTCCAGGACTGCCCGAAGGCGCGCAGGGAGGTGGAGCTGCACTGGCGGGCCTCCCAGTGCCCGCACATCGTACGCATCGTGGACGTCTACGAGAACCTGTACGCGGGGAGGAAGTGCCTGCTCATTGTCATGGAGTGGTAAGTGGCCCGCTGTTCCATTCCTGGCCCAGCCGGTCCCACTCCCCACTCAGGTGCCTCACGCTCGAGGACAGCCCAGGCATGGACCCTGAAGCTGAAATGCAAATGCTTGATTTCCTCTGGGGGGTGATGGCGAGTGGCAGTGGGCGGTCGTCTTCCCCAGCCCTCACTGTGGCTTTTTTCCAGTTTGGATGGTGGAGAGCTCTTCAGCCGAATCCAGGACCGAGGAGACCAAGCGTTCACGGAAAGAGGTAGAAAGGGTCTGTCGTGGGGACAGGCTTGGGAAGGTGGGGTGGCAGGGGCCTAAGGGGCCTGTGCAGGGCCTGCTCTCGGGGAGGACACCGAGGCTGCTGTCTCCTTCCGCACGCGGCCACCAGGGAGGGCATTGTCCTCAGCCGACCGGGGCAGCTCCTGGTGTCTTTGTCTCCGGGGTGGGGGTGGGCGCGGGGAGCTCTCGGGCTGCATGGGTGTGGCCTGGTGCGTGGGCTTTGAAACCTCATGCTGTATCTTTGTGACTTTCTTTCCCGCTCCCCCATTCTCCTCTCTGCAGAAGCGTCAGAAATCATGAAGAGCATCGGCGAGGCCATCCAGTATTTGCACTCGATCAACATTGCCCATCGGGACGTCAAGGTGCCCGCTGTTCACACGCCTGCTCCCTGCGACCCCGTTCCTGCATGTGCCGCTCTCTGCCCTGCAGGGCCCTGCTCTCGCTGCCCGTGGGCAAACCCACAGACCTGGTCTCGAAGCCCCGTCTGCCACACTCAGCTCCGTGGTTCTTCTCAGCCAGAACCTCCCACTCGCCCCCTCGGCTTCTCTGTCCCTGTAGAGTTTACTCCCGGTTCTCGATGTCCATCTCCTACCTTCAGGCACTGTCCGCTCTGTGCAGGCAGGGACCTGGCAGCTCCTAGGGGCTGGGCTGTGGGATGAATGAAGGAGGGAGGAACTGTTACCCTTTGGTTTCTCATGGCCCCTCGCAGGTCCGGCAGGGCTGTTATTTATCTGTCTCTCTTCCTGCAGCCCGAGAATCTCTTATACACCTCCAAAAGGCCCAATGCCATTCTCAAACTCACTGATTTCGGCTTTGCCAAGGAAACCACCAGCCACAACTCTTTGACCACTCCCTGTTATACGCCATACTACGTGGGTAAGTCCAGAGGAGGCCCAGGGACCTAGGCTTCCCCCAGAACTTTCCTCAACCCTCCTCTTGGGGGGCCACACATCCTAGCAGAGTCATGTCCTTATGACCCTTTCCGGAGCTATCTGACAGGGCCTGCTCAGAAGCAGGGCTTGGCAGAGTTGAGCTAGGAGCGAGATATTGTAGGTAGTTCTCTGCCTGAGGTCATGGGCAGGATTTTGTGCACATGTGCACTCTCCCTGAGAAGAGCCACCGTTTCCATCAGATTCTCAGTGGCATCTGGGACCCCAATTGGGTTCTAGAATCTCAGCTAACTGGCACAGAACAAACTCTCAAACATGTTTGTCAGATTAAATGGGTAGCGTGGGTCTGACAGTCTCATGCAGCTCAGGACTTTTTTAACCTTCAGATTCTAGCTCCCAGGTTCCTCTTGGGGGAGAATGTTCTGTTTTCCTTCCAGCCCCAGGCTGGGTTACGGCTGTTCCTCCTTCCACCCAAGCTGCTGCTCCCTCATGCTGGGCTGGACGGTTGGGATGGGGAGCATTGTACACACACGTCCCGAGGGCCAGGCCCACCCACACTGACCTTTGGTTTGCAGCTCCGGAAGTGCTGGGCCCAGAGAAGTATGACAAATCCTGTGACATGTGGTCCTTGGGTGTCATCATGTACATCCTGTGAGTGTGCCGGGAAGGGGCTGGGGGTGGGCACGGGGAGGCCTGGACCTCTCTAGGACAAGAAGGAGAGGCAAATGTCAGCTGTCCCCTATGGACGGGGGATTCCCCGGGACTCCCTTGCAAGCTGCTTCCCTCTGGGGCCAGTGGATTCTGGCAGCTGGGTGGCGGGTATAGCTGGCTAACGGGCCGGAGAGTGTGTGGTTAGACGCTTGGTATGTTGCATTCCCCGGCCCGTACGTAGCTTTGTATGTTGTACCTGCGTCAGCCGGCCCCCGTTTCTCTGCGCCCTTTGCAAGGAGAAGAGCCTGTTTCTCATCTCATTCCCAGTACAGGGCCCCTCAGTAACGTGCTCTGTCTCCCACTTCCTCCTCCTCTTGGTGCAGGCTGTGTGGCTACCCCCCCTTCTACTCCAACCACGGCCTTGCCATCTCTCCGGGCATGAAGACGCGCATCCGAATGGGCCAGTATGAATTTCCCAACCCAGAGTGGTCAGAAGTATCAGAAGAAGGTAGGAACCCAGCCTTCCGGGACCAGGGGCAGAGCCCGTGTGTGTGTACGTGGTGTGTGGCGTTTGCGTGCACGTGTGCACACGTGCGTGTGGGCATCCGTCTCATGGGGGTATAACTGTGTCTGCACCTGTGCCCACCCCTGCTGGGCGTGTCCTGCCCGTGCGTGGGGCCTGTCACGTGGTGAAGCCATAGTGGCCTGTGGGGCCAGTTCCTTGGTCAGTCTCTGTCTTTTGAGCCTCCTTTCCCCCTGAAAACGGGAGGGAGCAGCAGGACAGGGAGAGTGGCCCCTGAGCTGTCCCTGCTCGTGTCCCGCCCCACAGTGAAGATGCTCATCCGGAATCTGCTGAAAACAGAGCCCACACAGAGAATGACCATCACGGAGTTCATGAACCACCCCTGGATCATGGTAAGCCTGGCCTGCTGGGGAGACCCGGGTCCAGGTCCAGGCGGACTGTCCCTAGGGACGCAGCCTTAGCCAGGATTCTGCCTGTCCCAGGCCTTCACTTGGACTCTTTTCTCTCTGCTCAGCAATCGACAAAGGTCCCTCAAACCCCACTGCACACCAGCCGGGTCCTGAAGGAGGACAAGGAGCGGTGGGAGGACGTCAAGGTGAGGGGCGCCTCCGGGCGAGAGGGGCTTGGGTGGGGTGGGCAGCTGGCTGGGGGCGCCCAGGGGAGGGGTGGCACTGGCGGGGAGAGTTTGGTTCTGCATCCTCTCACCCCAGGGCTGTCTCCATTCCCACAAGAACAGCGGCCGGAGCCACTTCCCTGCCCGGGTTGTGGGCAGAGCACTCTGTTCCTGCCCAGCTCTGCGGGGCTGTTTCTTAGAAGCCTTCTACTCCTTGGGTCTCTAATGGCCTTAAAGGCCACCTGGTGTGATCTCCTCATTTTGCAGAAAAAGAAACTGAGGCCCAGAGAAGGGGAGTGACCCAGGTCTCCTGACTCTGAGTCCAGTGCTTTTTTTGGGGTCACTGGGGGGCTCTTGGGAGAGCAGCGGCAGCGCGGTGGTCAGGCTCGCTCTGTTGCCCAACGCTGGGGCGAGACTGCTGTCGGCAGTGGGACCCACTGACTGGCTGTGTTCTCTCTCTGTCCCCACCCTGCTGCCCTCCTCCTGCCTTTGTCCTGTCTCTCATCTCCTATGTCTCTTTCTGCCCTCTCTCCTTCTCGTCTTCTGGCTTTCTTCTTGCACCCTTCCTGGTGCAACCCCCACCCCTGCCCCCAGGAGGAGATGACCAGTGCCTTGGCCACCATGCGCGTTGACTACGAGCAGATCAAGATAAAAAAGATTGAAGATGCGTCCAACCCTCTGCTTCTGAAGAGGCGGAAGAAAGCCCGGGCCCTAGAGGCTGCAGCCCTGGCCCACTGAGCCTCCGGGCCCCCCGCCCCGCTGGAGGACAAGCAATAACTCTCTACATGGATGTATTTTTTAAACTCGGAGACAGAACTGCCCACTCCCACCTCCTCTCCTCAGCCGCATGGAGCCTGAACTGTGCCAGCGGCTGGATTCGGCCTTCGGTTCTGGCCACTCCAGGGGGAGAGGCTGGGAGGTTTGGGAGGCTGCAGAGAGAAGCGAGCAAGGTGCTCTCGAACCTGTGCTCATTTTACAATCTTTTATCAGTAATTTGACCTGGAATTTTTATGAAACCTCTTTTTTTTTCCTTTCTCCTCCTTCTCGCCCTTCCTACCAGACCCCTTCCTCTCTGCATCCTGCAGAGGTTTGGGGTTTGTTAAGGGTATTTGTGGAAACTGTTATAGGGAGTGTCCCTGTGTTGTCACATCTCCCCCCCATTTCCTCAGGACAGCCTGGGGTCCCCGCTGGCTCAGGCATTCTGGGGACTCGAGGCCACCCTGGGGGAGGATGGCACCCACCTCCTCTTCTGGAACCCTCAGACATCACCAGTGTGCCGGACAGACAGGAGTGAGTGTGTGTGTGTGTGTGTGTGCGCGCGTGCACGAGCGAGTGCCCAGATCTGTGCCTAGGGTCGCGCGTTTGCGGGGCCAGGGGCAGGCAGGGCTGCAGAGGGAGGGGCCCTGCTGTGGCTCAAGAACCTTGTCCCTCCTTGGGCCTGCCCTGCCCATTTGAGCCTGCCAAAGTGCCTGGGAAGCCCACCGGATCCTGAACCAGGCCCTGCACGGCCTTCCCCTGTGAGCTGCGTCCCGGGAGGCAGAGAGGAGTGACCTGGGCACGGACGGGCACAGCGATCAGGAAGACTGGACGCCCCCCAGCCCCTTCTCTCCACTCAGCGCTGGTCCTAGGCCCTCTGAGGCGCTGATCTACCGAATAACCTCTCTCCTTCCCCGTCTCGCCATGATTAACCCATTCTTGTTTATTTTCCTTACATTTTTAGCCATTTCTCAATGGGCTGCCTCTCAGCTCACACAGGCGAGCCTGGGCCGTTTGTATTGACAAAGCTTCTGCATTTCACATGCATCTGCTGGGCTCTGGGGGTGTCAGCCAGCTGCCCCTTGTGGGCAAAGGCAGGGCCACCGTGGTCCTCCCTCAGATTTCCATCGTGTGGCCTGGTGGGTGCGGGGGGAGTCTTTGCACCAAAGATGTCCCGACTTGGCCTCTTCGCCCGTCTCCCACGTTGCCGTCACCCCAAACAGCTCAGCTTGGCGTGTCAGGTCATCGAGGGCAGGGGCCTCCCCCAGTGCTGGTGAGGAGCAGCTGGGGAAGATATTCTCTGTGCCATGGCCCCCCATCCCGCTTCCCTTTGGGGGAAGAGGTGGCAGGAGTGCTCAGCTTTCCTCTCCCTCAGGGGCGGGGTCGGAGGGGCATCCAGGGTTGCCCTTGTGCACAGAGGAAGGGCTCCGGGTGCCCACAGCGCCCCCTTCGTCTCTGATGGTGTGTCTAGCACTCAGACTGTTGTATACTGTTGTTTTGTATGAGCAAAATTGTCTTTACTAAACAGATTTAATAGTTGAAAGTTTTTCTTTCTCTTCCTTCATGGGGCCCGGGCCCCCACCGCCTACCCCCCACCTCCTCCATGTGCGGAGAGATTTTGCCTGTTGGGAAGGGCAGAGCTGGTGCCTGGGGAAGGAGGGGTGGGTGAGGAGAGGAGGACCTCCTGGACCAGCAGGAGCCGGCACCTCCCTGGGTGGGGACATGTTTGCTGCCGGGATTGGGACACTATTACTGTCCTTAGCTTGAGTTGGGAGGCAGCAAGGGCTGGGAACCCATCCCCTTTTGCCAAATACCAAGTCAGGAGCCGAGCTGCTTCTCGGCACATTCTTCTTTGACCTACATGGCCACTGCCAGGTGCTGGCACTCTCAGTCTAGGGGAGCCGGCTGGTGTGGTGGGGCACAAGGAAGAGGAGCTGGTGGTGATCTGGTTGAAATCCTGAAAAAGACACCAGGGAGCAGTCGGTGTAGTGCCTGCGAATTCCAGGAGGTGGCGCTAGGGGCCAGGAAGAAACCAAAGCGGGAAGAGACAGCAGGGTTCACGGACCCACTCACTGTGGGACGTTGACATCACACGATGACTTGATTTGCAGTAGAGACTACAATGGAAACGGGTCTGCCAACCCCACTGCTCTCCCTCCGGGTCGGGCAGAGAAATCGCATTCCCTAGGTCATTTCACACACTTGGTCTCGTGTCATCCTCAGAACTCTCGGGGAGAAAGGCAGTGCAGGACGACCACCCGTCCCTGCTGAGGGTGACCCAGAGGGTGAAACCGTGTGCTGGGGTCACACAGCTGACTGCTTTGGATCAGAATTCAGGCTGCAGGGTCCTGTCCTCAGACCTGCCCCCTGCCTGGACGAGAGAGGAGAGGTTCACTTGTCCCCTCCGTCATCAAAGGGATCGCGTCCCCACCCTCAGCCCATGGGAACAGGGGCCCCATGGCCTCGTGACTCTTGAATGGGTTGCTGAGGTTGGTTCCTACCTTGAGACACTGCTCACCACTCTAGAAACCGCTGCTCAGAATAAGCCAGAATGAGGTTTTGCTTTCAGAGAAATCCAGTTATTTTGTCTGCACTTGCAAAGGTGTCAGAAGTGGTAAGAAGCCACAGGGAAGAAGGAAGTGGGGCAGGGCGGGAAGGGAGTCAGGGACCGAGGGGAGAAGGAAGTTGTCAGCACTCTGCTGTCTTTAGAGGCTTTGTTGTGATGTTTCTTGTTCCTGCCACACTGAATGGCTTAAACAGCACACGTTGATTGTTTTCCTGTCCTTCAGGTGAATAGTGTGATAGGGTCTCACTGGTCTAAAATCTTCGTCTCAGCAGGGCTGCATTCCTTTCTGGAGGCCTCTGTTTCTTTGCCTTTTCTAGCTTCTAGAGGCTTCCTGCATTCCTTGGTTTGTGGCCCCTTCTTCCATCTTCAACCTGCAACCTCACATCTCGCTGACATTTCTTCTGTGGTCACTTCGGTTTGACCCAACTAGGAAGGGTTTGTTGCTTTCAAGGACTAGTGTGGTGAGATCTGGCCCAGGCAGAGAATTCAGGATAATCTCCCTATTGCAGGGTCCTTAGCTTTAATCCCATCTACAGAATCCCTTTTGCCATGTCAGGTGACATAGCCCCAGGTCTAGGGACAAGGGCATGGCATCACTGGGACTGTGGTTTCTGCCACAGAGGCCAGTCTCACAGCCTTCTCAGTGTTGCCTGATGTTGGCCCTTGTGTTTTGCTTCCTTTCCTGTCTGGGTCAGCCCAGCTCCGGGGGACTCCGTGGCCAGTGAGGATCCAGCCTGACGCTGGCTTTCAGGGAAGGTGGCTGGGGCGAAGGGCCAGGAAGGATCTGGCCTGGCGAGTGGGGTCCTGCCACGTGCTTTCCATGCCCCAACGCCCTGACCTTGCATGTCGCAAGCCCCTGTTTCTAGGGGGGAGCTTAACCACCTCCTGCTGAACTCCCGGGTGGGACAGCGATGGAAGCCGCTGCCCCTAAAGGCAGATGCTGGCTTGCGTGGGTGCAGGGGTGGGGGAGAGCAGGTGTGCTCAAATACCCGTAAGTGGTGTGAGATAAGAAGAGGAGCTGCAGACACCCCCGGGCACCTGCCGAATGCCCTCTTCACCATCATGAGCACCCTCTGGGGACTCAGTCCAGCCTCCAGTGTACCCGAGAGGAACCTGAGGCTCGGAGAAGTAAAGAGACCTACCCGAGGTGACACAACTAGTAGGAGGACCTAGATTTGTTTCCAAGTTGAGAGCGCCTTTAAAACCCATGGAAGCCCTCTTGCTAAGGGAGGGCCGCGGGGGCTGGGAGGAGAGAATCGACGGAAGTCTGGTTTCCTTTTCCATGCAATGGGCATGATGTTCCTAGGCCCTGTGGCTGTCGTGAGGAATTCAGTGAGCTACTGGATTTCAATGCTTCCTAAAACACCAGCTGCCAGCAGCCTTTGTCACTCTGGGCCACCCTGCAGAGCGGGCACAGGGAGTGCAGGCCTGGAGTGGGGCCAGTGGCCCAGGCAGGGTCAAGCTCCTGCCCCTAGTTCGGTGGGTCCCTGTGTCTTGGGGCGAGGAGGCGGTTGGGTTGGTAAACAATAACAGTAAATTCGGGGTTTTCCTTTGACCGGGTTGGAGACAGGAAACGCGGAGGGCTGTGAACGGTGGGTGGGGAGGTCTGCGCAGGGTGTGAAGGAAATTCAGTTATTCAAAGCGGAGGGTGAGGGTGGTGAGGCTGGGGAAAGTGTCCGCCCCACTCACTGGGGAATGTAAACAAACCCTGCTGGGCACTCCCCAGGTGGGCCAGAGCGGGTCAGAGGGAGTTTTGGGGGGGCCACCACTGCACCGCACCCTAACAATCCAGCCCCTTCTGGGTTCTGTCTCTTGCAGCCTACACTTAGGGGCCCCAGCCACCCCAGGGTGAGTGGCTGAGTTTGGGAGTAGCAGCTCTTGGGAAGAGACATCCTGCTGTAGCTCTGGGGGCCCTCTGGGTGACTTCATCTCCCTCTCCTCTCCTGATCAGACCAGTGTGGAGCGTCTACCCAAAACGCCAAACCATGGAATATCCAGGCACCTCCTGTATGCCACGTGCTTTGGGAAAAACAAGCCAAGTGTCAAACTCGGTTCCTGCCCTTGAGGGGCCGGTTTTCTTTCCTCTCCCTGCATCCACGGGCCTGGACGCTTTAGAAACTGGTCCAGACAGGGAGGGGCGTGTCATCCCAGCCCGGGCGGCATGGGGCAGCCTCTTAGGGCCTAGAGGTTTGGAGACTGGAAAGAGGATTGTGGTCAAAAGACACACGCCCTGGCTCCTCGTCCTCTGTTTGGGAGAAGCCCCCACATCCATGCCTTGGCTGGGGGTGGTGCCCGTGCTCCCCCACCCAGGCACGCAAGGGTTAAATGAGGCCAACTGTGAACACTGGGGAAGCATTTTCATGGGTGTGAAAGGGTAGGGCCACTTTGGCCTCTTCGGCCTGAGCTGCTCTTTGAGAAGACTTTCAGCCACGATTCAAAAGTACAAATGCCACATTTGGATTCAGTGCATCATTCATTTGCCTAACGCCCAGTGCTCAGGGATTAGGGGAGACGCAGGTGAGTAGGAAGTGGGTCCAGCCCCCGTGGAGCGCAGTGTGGAGCAGTGGACAGATGTGGCTGTGACAGAAGGCAGGCAGAATCCACGTGCCCTAAAGTGGCAGCAGCAGGTGGTCATGGTACAGGAGGGGGGCCGTTCAGCCAGAGACCCAGGAGGGTTTCCTAGCAGCCCTTTGCCTGGCACTGGGAGGACAGTTCTGGTGGTAGGAGATGAGTGAGCAGCATGGTGGAGATTTTCCCATTGGATCTCCACTCTGGCTTGTCTGTGCAAGAGCCAGACCCACCCTTCTGTGACAGGTTCACCCCTTGTCTTCGGGTCTGAGCTGCTGTCTGCTCCTCTTGAGTTGACCTTTGACCCCCTCGGGTTCTGCCCCGCAGAAACCTGATCTCCCCCAGTGGGGTGGCCTTGGTGTTTTCTGTCCATTTTCTCTTTCTAGCCCCTCCAACGTGGATCCCCCCTCATTCCTGATGTTTGCCCCCCAAAACCAAAATTTGGCAATATAGTCTGATGGAGATTTCGCCACTTACCTTTCAGTGCGTTAATTTTTAAAAAAGACTTACAAAGTCGTACCTTACACTTATTTATAGTCATGCATTTTACAGATCATTATGGAAAATGACATTACATGAAGCTGGGAGCCCTCCTGGAAGAGCGGGATGAGCGTTGTGAGGGGCTTCTTTGCTCCTCTTGCCTCTACCACTAAAAAGCCTTTCTCATCCCTCCATCCCCATGAGCCGACACCAGCCATCAGGTGTTGAGTGCGAAGCCCTGGGGAGCCTCCTTGGTACATGTGCCAATGCCAGTGTGCCTAAGCTCCCATTGATGTGTTTGTATGTTTAACACACCAACATCTCAAACCTGGGGTTCCCTTGGAATCTACATCTGCCCTCTGGAGGGGGCAGTGACTGCTGATGGTGAGCTCTTGCCCAGAGCCCCTGGCGGGGGAAGTCTTTTGACTGTCAAGCTGCAGGATTTCAGGTGGGGGCACTGGGCTGTAGAGTCTGAGAGCCATGGAACCTTTGATGGTAAGTCATTTTTAGGGACCAGGTCTGCCATGCAAATGCATTTGTTTGCATAACTTTCTTGCTGTCAGGGACAGTGAAGTTTCCTACCCCCATTCCACACCCATGCCAGGATTTGCAAGTGAAATATTGGGACTGACTTTCCCCCTTCTCAAGTCCCCCATCCCTCCCAAGTATCCCCCGAGCCCGCTTGGTTTTGGTTCTGTCTCTGAGGCTCAAGAAGACCAAATACTAGTCTTGACCTCTCTGATCCTAGTATCCTGATATGCAAAGTATCTGCAAAAGTTACGCAAATGAGCACCCTGTCTGGGTGGCTCGGGCCCTCGCCCAGGCTAGTCACTGGCTGGCTCTGGGCACGTCTGAGTCCATGTGAAACGTGATCTTGCTCCTTCCTCAGTCCTGGCAGCTGTGGGCCTCTTGTTCCTCAAACAGCTAGAGCCTCTTGGGGTAATAAGGCCTCAAGTTTCAGAATGAGATGAGTTCTCCCAGCCCTCACCCTCTGCTTTGGAGACCTGTGCTTCTGAATTCACCAGTCAAACGTTTGCTTTTCAAAGAAACCACGATCTCATCTGAGTCTGAGACCGAGACCTTGGTTAGCTAGAGTCTGCGGTGCAGAGAGATCTGGCATTTGTAGTAAGATCTAGAGGGGCCTATGGTTTTCTGGCACTCAGCTGTCTCCTTTTCTAGTCATAAACCTGTACTAAGGAAATGGTCCTCATAGCGAGACTTCGGCCTTACCTCTCACCCTACCCACCTACCCACGGGCGGGATGAGGGCAGGAGGGAAGGGGAATGAGGGCAGGGCATTCTTTAAGCTAGTGTGCAAGGACAAAGAAGAAGGTAGGTGAGAAATCCAGTCTGATCGGTTTACTTTAGGCCCTGAAAATGACAGCTGACTCAGGGTAGGTACTTGGTGTCTAATTGGATAGATGAATGCATCTAAAGAAAAATTAACAAAAGTAACTTTAGTAATTCAAACATAGAAATTATATATACATATATAGACAGACAGAGTGAAGAGTGAAAGTTGCTCGATAACCTCTCCTCACCCAACTATGCCAGTTTCCTCTTCAGAAATAACTTCTTTGAATAGCTTGATTTTATTTTGATTTTTATCCAAAAAGTTCTATTAATTTATCTAGATACATTTGTGCTTAGAAGCACAACGGAGAAATTTCTTTGAAGATGTTATAACAAGTATAAATGATATCGTTGGACATATTGTTCTGCAACTTGGCTTTTTAAAAAAAATTGTGATAAAATACACTTAACATAAAACTTACCATCTTAACCATTTTTAAGTTCAGTAGTATATTCACATTGTTTGTACCCACTCTTCAGAACTTTTTGATACCCGTTAAACAATGTGCAGCTTGCTTTTTTAACTTAGCATATCTCAGTGAATTTCCATGACTGAGCTCATAGAACTACTGTATTTTTTTTCAGTTGTAGAGCATTCATCGTGTGGATGTTCCACAATTTAACTATCTGCTATAGATGGATATTTTTGTCCCCCCAGCCTTTGTCTAGGCTTTTCTTGGTATAGATGCTACAAATATCTTATATGGTATTGAGCATATTCTTAATTTCTGTAGTATAGATTACTAGAAGTGGAATAGCTGGATCTAGAGGTGTATACATTTTAGGTTTCGATAGGCAGTGCCAAAGAGATGAATGAATGAATGCACTTTGCATATTGCTTTCAGAATAAGAGGTCGATTTATGAATGAATGCACTTTGCATATTGCTTTCTGAATGAGAGGTCCGTGGAAGGATTTGCTGTCACCAGTGGAGCAATCTGGGCTAGGATAAGTCAGCTGAGGGTAAGAGGGCATTCGAAGCACTTCCCGAAACTGATAGATGCAGATGCAGACCCTTGGCCGCATCGTGGGCGACTGGAAAAGTCTGATCGCGAGGCGGGTAGGGGATTCCTTCAGCCTCTCCCCACATCAGCAGCTCTGCTCACTCAGTTGTGGTCATTTGCATGTATTTTGGGTGTATAGGCAGAAAGGCTGAAAGGCAAACATCTGAGAGCAGGCTACCCGACCTGCTTCTCAGACGGGCATGCGAGTGCCCTGCAGGAACACTAAGGACATGACAAGTGTGCAGGTAACTTTGACATAAGGCAGACTCTGGTGGGTGCTGTAGGTAAGGCCCAGGGTGCCCTGGGAGGGTACTGGGGAGGGATCCCGTCTGGTTAGGGATATCAGAGAAAGGCACGTGGCGGTGGTGGTGGGGAGGGGGCTTTTGCTCAGCGTCTTAAGTGTTGTGGGGGACACAGGACACATACAAATATTTTTTCTTACTTTACAGGAGCCTAGCCACCTTGCCTCCCAAAAAGCCTTTATGGGACACCAGATGTGTGCCTCTGCTGGTTACTGAACCTGAGGAATGAGGTTTGCGCTGTAGTGGCCCCATAGGCCAGATGCGCACTGCGCAGTAGAAATCTCTGGAGTTACGTTAAACGGGGTTCAAACTATGAGCTGGTCACTTGACCTCTCTGAGCCTCAGTTTGCAGTCAAATGGGGATCATTATTGAGGCACCCACAAGAATGTGCCTCCCAGACCTTCTATTGCAAGGAGCTTCATTGTCCAAGGGTCCCAGCTACTATGCTCTGACATGCATTGTCACGTTTGTGCAGACGTCACACGTCCCTCCACTGCTCCCAGTGACTGAAAGAGTGCAGAGATACTAAGGCCCTTCGGTTCCTGGGAGAACCAGGACTCTAAAGATGCCAACCTTGGCTTGTGAAGACCCTGGCACCTTTGTAGACACTTGTGCCTGGGACACTTGCACTCATCCTCTTGTCCTTCTTTCCTGTTGGGGTCAGATGTGGTCTGAATGCTCCCTTCTCACTCTATTTTCTCTCATAAAGAAATTTTCCCTAATGCAACCCTCGTATGTTTAATCCTGTTTTGGCAGCTGCTTCCTGGAGAACCGAGACTATAAACATCATCACCTATGTCATAGGGTTGTTGAAGGGAACAAATGAAATATGTAAAAAAAATCACGTGAAAGCATAGTTAGATCATGCAGAAATTACATGAAAGACTGGCCCATAGTGCTCATCATTGCCATATAGTCTCATATATTCAGTAGCAAGTACTGTAGTCATTATTATCTTACCAGTGTGACCAGGAGTAAAGAGGGGAATTTGGGTTTGGGCATCTAGAATCATGTTTCCTGGCCCTGCTCCATCATCTCCCGATTCCCCTGCCCCCTGCAGGCCCACCCCCTCTCACGTGCCTTGATGACAGTGGTACCGTGGTTGTCCCTCCAGATGCCCTGGGCTGGCCCCAACTCCTCTTCTCTGTGTAAAGTGGTTAACGCCATGCAGCTTGGCTGGGAAAGGAGGCTGCCTCCAGGGTCTGGTGCAGGAGGCTGCGGTTCCACCGGACTTGCGGCTCCTTAGCCCAGCAGAGAGGACCCCCGGCTATGCTGAGGTGTGGACTTCCTGGGAGGCAGTGTGAGGAGGTGACAGGTCACTGCAGGGCGTTGGCGGCGGGGCAGAGTTGGCGGCGAGCCGAGGGAGGATGATGGGAAGGCAGCGTGCCTTCGGGTGAAACAGACCATGCATGAGAGGTGAGGGTGAGTCACGGGCTTTCTCTCGAAACCCCCATGCCATGGTCTCTAGAACTGCTGAGAGTGGAGCCCGCTGGCCCCAGTTCTGAGAATGCCTCCGCTTCCCTCCCTCCCACAGTTGCCAAAATTAATCAGGCCCCCAGGTTTGGGGGCTATTGTTCTCTTCTCATAAGAATTTGGCAAAGAAAACCACTAGGTTATATCCCAGCAAAGGAGGCCGCAGAGATCAGGGCTGATTGGGAGGAAGTGTGAGTGTGGCGGTGTCTAGTGCCTTTCAGAACCTGGCCCTTCCTGCTCATACCACCAAAGGAGATTCGGCTTGAGAGAATTCAAGAGAGGAGGTGTGATGTGGTGTAGCCTGGGGCCCTGGGCTCCTACAGGGCTGGGTTCGTGGTCCGGCTCCACTACTCGCCAGCTCAGAACCCTCGAAGTCTGTATGCCTCAGTTTCCCAATGAGTGAAGATGGTGATTTAAGAGCATCTTCATCATAGCACTGCTGTGACATGAAATAGCTGATCGGTGTGGACGGTTAGCCCGGTTCCTGGCACACGGTGAGTGAAAGCCCAGTGAGGGGCCTCCCGGTTCCGTTCAGAGACCCCACTTCCCCTCCGTGACCTTTTCTTTTCTCTTGGATTTTTGATCTCCACCAATCCTATGAGGAAGAGGTATTATTAGCCCCATTTTATAGGTATGTAAACTGAGGCTCGGCTTGAATAAGTACCTAGGAAACAATCCTTTGTATTAGTAGTACAGGACCCTGAGGCTCAGCAGAGGTTTGTAGCCTGCCTGGGACGCCTCCCAAAGACAGAGAGGAGGCAGCGAAAGCATCTAAAGCTCGGAGAGGTTCGAGGCCCCTTGTCCGTGTGAAGGACTCCCAGCCACAGTTTAGGGGCCTACAGTGTTCCTGGACCCCAAGGGCTGGAAGGGGACAGTGTAAGCCACTTTGTCCACCCCTAGGTCCTCAGGATGGGACAGTCCTTTAGATATCAGCACAACTCGTTTCCTTGAAGTTTTGTTCACCTGTCACCTTTCCAGTGACACCTGCCCTGATGGCCCTGCTTAAAACTGCAATCCTCCCTCTCACCTTTGACTCCTCACTCTGGGCACTATACCCCTTCATGGCTCTGTTTTAAAAAAATCATTTTGTTACATAATGTGTGCCTTGCCTGGGCCACCTGGGGATTGGACTCGCTAGAAGCTCTGACAGGTGGGGGGGGGAGGGGTGGTAGGGGCGATGTATGTAACCCTAACAATATTTGTACCCCCATTATATGATGAAATAAAAGCAAAAAAAATAAATAAAAAATAAAAATAAAAAATAAATCATTTTTATTGAAGCATAATGTACATACAGTTACCCTACTTAATTTCCCCCCATAGATCTGATCGCTTTCTAAAAGCCTAAAACTCACTTAGAATGGCTGGCATGTGAGCTCCGCAGGGGCAGAAGCTCGTGTCTGC
>CAUYPO010040904.1:0-17716 GCA_963574435.1 Cheirogaleus major
CATGTAATCATACAATATTTAGTGTTTAATGACCAGTTTCTTTCACTTAGTATAAGTTTTCAAGGTTCACTCATGTTGTAGCATGTACCAGTACTTCATTCTTTTTATTGCTGAATAATGTTCCATTGTTTGGATATACCAAGCTTGTTATATTTTTATTCTTTACCATCAGATGTTTGTGTGGTTTGGAATATGTTATCACAACATAAGGAGTTTGTTTTTTCCCCTAATTCAGCCCAGGCCTAGTGCCTTGGAAGTTCCCTCTCTAAATCACTCTTGAGAAGGTGTAGCCTTGGGCATGCACAGAGTCTTAAAGATTGCTAGGATGTATGTGATTTTATTTTTAATCTTGGCTTGATTGTATTTTATCTGAGTTAAGAATAGCTTATTTTCCAGCCAGTGTTTGGTTAGAGGTTGTACTTAAGCCTCTTGAACCACTGAAGCTTCTGCCCTTTGTTGATAGATTTACGTGCAGCTTGGGAAATGTTTTCAAGTCTGACCCATGTCTCGTTCTTATTGCTCTAGAGTAGGTACAGCCTAGGACATGTATATAGCCTTCCAATGTCAGGGTTTACTGGGATCCCAGGAGGGCCCATCTTGATTCTTTCCCTGGTTCTTTCTGTTAATGTTCTGGTGGTTCTACCATTTTGCTTGATGCTAGCAGTGTATTGAAGCTACAATCACCCCCTTAATTGTTCTCCACCAAACTCTCTATGGTTTTCACCAACACCCTTAGGCATGGAATTCTCCATGCTCTACACCAAATAAAGTCACTAATCTCAATAAGAACCGTGGAGCTCTTCATCCTTATGGCTTGCTTCCTCCCCTGGGAGAACCTCTGTGCTATTGCACAGGAGCTAGGTGCAGTGATAGAGGCACCACCCAGTGTCAGCCAGGGTGACATCCTTAGTAGGTACTCGGAAGGGAGGGTGATAGCTCCTGGTCCTCTCAGCTTGCATCTCCCAGTGTGGGACTAATACCTATGAGTGGGCTGAGACAGGGGTCCAGTGTTCTCGATGGCTACACTTGGGAGACTTTCTATTCTATGAGTAGACCTTGAGTAGAGGAATGGCGCCTCAGTCCTCCTAGCCATGCCTGAGAATAGAGATTCTATAACAGGAATGGGATTGAAGGAATGAGGAACACTGGTAGCCTGCCCTTTCAAAGGTGAAACCGCAGCTCTAAACTGACAACTGGGGGAGAGGGAGCCCCTGTATTCTTGGATGGACTTGCCTAGAATAGAGCATTTCTGTAACATGGAGCTGGGGGTGGAGAGGAAAGCAAGTCATGGCCAATTGCCACAGAGTCTTATTGTTCTTACCAAGACTCGGTAGTTTTTTTTGAATGAATGTTTTTTTCATTTGCTGTATGCCCGTAGGACACTTTTGAGAGCTTTAAATGATTTTTAAAAATATTTTTTCCCACTAAATGTTTTGTTAGGAAGAAGGTATCCTGAGTTATTCACTCCACCATTCTGGAAGTATCACTGGGATAGACAGTTGTGAGCTCCCCAAGGCTGCATGAAAAGTGGTCGAGTTCCCTAAGGCATTAGGGAGCCCCTCAGCCTGGGTTCTATAGTTTTAGTCAGGAGTTTGGTTCACTTTCCTTCTGTTAAGTGCTAATCGTTGTTAGGCACAAACTTAAGTCCTCCTTTTCAAGCCCTCTCAACTGTCCTAAAAGGCTTAGCTTTTCCCCCCCTTTTTCTTTTTCATACATAGATGAGAAAAGCAGACCCCAAGAGGTTATGTAATTTACCCAGGGTTATACAATTAGTAAACAGGCCATGTTCAGACATGAATAGATGTCTAATTCTAGAGTTTGTGATTTTAGTCATTTGACTACATTGCCTCACACACAAATATTTTAATGTTATTTTCATTTATAAGGTTTCTATTTTTAGTCATCTGGATGAGGCAGATCTGTTTCAAAAGCTGCTGATACCTGTGGTGTGACAGCAGAATATATTGGTTTCTGTATGTTTTTGGACAAGCCTTTTTATTCCCATTCCTTTCTTATCATCATTTCTCATTCTGTAGCTGGGTCTTCTCATCCCTGGCTATCTTGAGAAACTAAGTGAAGTTACTGATTGCTCCTGGGACCTTCAAATTTCAAGGGAAATGAGTTTTACTCACCGGCATCTATTCTGGTGTTCCAAGACGCACTTTCACCTCACTCCTCATTCCGTGGGGCTCAAAGTAGATAAACTGTTGTCTGGCAACTGAACTATTTTAATCTCTGAGGAGACTGGAGAGTTAGGCTGGATCAGGTGTGGAAAATTCCCACAGGAAATAGTGAAAAGTCGGCATACAAGGTTATCTAGACACAGGCAGAGTGGTGCAGAACCCTTCTCCTAGCCTGTCTCGCAGGAAACCTGTTTTCTAACTTTGGCTTAGGAACTAACTAGTTTGTGTGACCTTGGTCAAGTCATTTAATCATCACAGGCCTTAATTATGTGACATGTAAAATAAGAGATGATTGGAATATGCATCTGTAAGGTCTCTTTTAGATTGGAAAGTGTGATTTTTATGAGAATCCACAAGGGATCAGCGAAACTAGAATTCTTGAGAGCTGCATTCTGTCAGGCATACACAATGGAACACATTCCTTGTATAATCAGAGATGATTTTTAAAAATTTTCCCATTCTAGACTTGAGTGTTACAATATGTATTAGTTTATACATGTGGCAGGATGATGGTTTTGTGAGCTATCTGTAGAGAGTTTGAAGAAAGCAGATATATAAGCAGGCCAAGTAAGAAGAGTTGCAGAACAAAACCTAGTCTTTGAAGAAAGATGAGGAGAAAGTATAATCTTCACTCAATCCTGAGGTAACGTAGCAGACGTCAGATTTAAATGGACCAAGTAAAAGAATGAAAATCAGCAGTCAAATCCAGGACAGGCTGACACATGGACAAGAAAGAGGAACTTGGGTAGATGTTCTGTCCAGCAGACATAACTCTGGGTCTTCATGTTATATGGTCTCCCAACCCAACATAGCAAGTCATTGAGTAACTATTAATCCTCTGTGGAAACTGACATCTCTACAGAGGGCTTTCCCAAAATATTATATGTTAGAAATTGTATATTTTACATTAGTTTGAGAGCTCCTGAAGGCCTAGACTGAGTCTTATCCATCTCTGTATCCTCAGCACCTGGCACCATACTTAGTAAATGGTAGCTACTCATTCAGTGTTTGAGGAACAGTGTATTTTTAGTAGCTCTTTCCTTGGGGCATTATTCACTTGCAAGTAAAAAAAAGTGCTTTCTTCTGCATACTGAATGATGATGCTCTTGAGCATTGTCACTTACTTAGAATTATAAAATTAATACTTGTTCATTATAAAAAACATACACATAAGTATAAAAATAATAAAAATCATCTGTGATCTTTTCCTTCCAAGAGCCAGTTGCTATCATTTCTGTTTTTCCCTCTGATATTTCCATATATATTTTTTTATTTTATAAATTCCAGTTCACAGTGAATATAGTTTGTATCCTTTTATCCCATATACCATAAACACTTACCATGTACTACTAAATATCTTTTGAAATAAGTTCTAATGGCTACAAAATTTAGATATACAATAATTAATATGACCAAAGCCCTGTTTTTGGAATCTAGACTATTTTCTTTTTTGCCTCTTTTTAAAAATAGCATGGCTATAAAAATCCTTTAATATAGATATAAGAGTAGACTTTAAAAGAGAATATTTTTACATTTTTAATAAATAACATAAAAAAGGAGGATTGGGATATTCTAGGAAGTTGTAAGATAATAGCAACAAATAGTTTTGAAACTGCTCCTATGGATGTAAAAAATGCCAGTAAAATTTTTAGAAGTCATTTTTGTCTGTATTAATATTTTTAATTATTTAAAATATTAATGGAATAAATATACAACATATAATATAATTTTATGATATGATATAAATACATATTTTAATTATTTAAAATTATTAACAAAAATATTAATAGATTTATGCTCTTGAAAATTTTATCTTCCAGAAAGATTGTACACATCTGCTCTCTTATTAGCAGTATATCTTCTAATCTCCTCACCTTTACCTGCATGGGTATTTTTTCCTAAACTTTGCCAGTTGATGGATTAAAGGTGATATTTCACTATTATCTTATTTTACATTCTTTTGCTTATTTTGAGGTTAGTTTGTTCATGTTTATTGGTCACTTGCATTTTTCTTCTTTAAATTATTTGTGCACATTCCTCGCTCATTTTTTTATTGGTGTTTTACTATTTTAATTGATGTATACAAACTCATGACATAGTAAAGATTTTAATTCTTTATTGTATTTTATTCAAATTGATATTTTAAAAAGCTATTGAGATGGTTTGTAATTGTCCATTAATCTTCTTTTTCATTTCTTTTTAAAAGTGTATTTATTTCTCATATTTGAGGATGACTGGAGTGTAGTTAAGAGGCTGCAAAACAGCCTCTATGTTTGCCTAATTTACTTTCCCTCTGCCTATCACAATGCTCTAAGAAATTGAGTTTTTTTGCTTGGTTTACACAGGCTTTGGACCATCAACCTCATTATTTGTAGTTTGGTGGGCAACCTGATCTTGAATCTGTACTTACAAATTTAAGGTCCCAGTCTAGCTGGACTTGGATTTGAGCTGTGTGTACAGATTGGTATTTCTGCTGGTTCATGTTTAAGCATGTGTACCTTGTAACTTTTTGTTACGGGAACAAATTAGGAGTAGGAGGAATAGGTAGAGATAGCACTAGACTGGGCTTAATGTGTAGACTTGACTGCTTAGTTAATGCTCAGATGTGGAGATTAGAATTCACTCTAATTGGCTTAGGCAGACATGAGTATCTTACAGGATTTTAAATGGTTTACAGAATTATTGGGAAGGCTAATGATGCAGACTTTAAATTGAACTTTTCAGGAATGAATTTGAGAATCATTCTATAGAACCAGGCTGCCAGGATTGCTATTGCCTTTCCTAGATTAAGCAATGGCCTTTATCAGAAGGCTGCTGTAGGAAATCCAGACATTCCCACAATGGTGGTTATCTCTGAAGTAGTAGAAGCAGCAGCAGAAAGCAGCCTCCACCAATTTCTGCTTTCCAGATTTTGTTCAAGTGTGTAAAATTGGTGATGTTTAAATTACTTCCAGAACCCTAGCTGTAAGAAGTCCCAGAAATGTAGTTTTTAGGTTTTTAGTCTTTATAAAACAGAAAGGCACAGTTGAAGGAGGTTGGAATGGATGTTGAATGCCAACTATCCATATCCAAAACAATGCTCATTTTGTTATGCCTCTTAATCAACAATATATGATTTTTTTTGTATAAATAAATAAGAAAAGATAGTCAGTGATTATATTAGTAACATCACCAATAGCATTTTGGTCCTCTGTAGCTATAGGGTTAGAGTGGACTTAATAGGACAAAAAGGAATGTAGAGGAGAGTAATCATGAAATGGAAGGCGGCCTAGCTCACTGGGCATCCTGATGGATTAAAGGAAAATTGTTCTAGGCTGTTTGTACAGTTTGCCATGTAAGTTAAAGTGGGATCTCCTTTACTTTTTCTACCCTTTTGCCCTTATCTATTAATATTTTGTATGCTTCTCTTTGCTAGACCTCATCTTAAAGGCTGATGTTTTCAAAGGTTTCTATCTTCCATTTATAAATACTCTCCTTACATGATACGATGCAGTCCAATGGCTTTAAGTACTACCTATATACTTATGACTTCTAAGTGTATACATATGTCCTTCACTTCTGTCTGCATTTCTAAAGACTGCTGGATGTCCTGTAAGCCTCACAAACTCAGTATCCTACTTTTCCTGCATTTCTCATCTTTGAATCCACCCAGGTACCCAAGCTAGGAGTCTCAAAATATATTCTCCTAATATATCATCTGTTATCTTGCTTTCATGTTTTTGTCCTCTGCCTGGAATGCCTAAGATTAAAGATTCAGCTCAAATGTCTTCTCCTCTGTGAAGACCTTTACTATGCTTGCTCATCTGGAAGAAGTGTTGACCGCTTCTTCCTTTCTGCATTTTTTGTGCCCTGAACATGTTTATATTTCAAACATTTCTCTACTGGATAATAAGCCTCCTAAAGTCAGAGCCCCTAGTTTCTGTGGTTCTCAACTAGGGGCAATTTTGCTCCCCTGGGGAAATTTGGCAATGTTTAGAGACATTTTTGATGGTCATGACTGGGAGATAGTGCTACTTGCCTCTAGTGGGTAGAGGGCAGGAATACTGCTGAATGTCCCAAAATGTACAGGACAGGCCTCCCCTGCCCCCTCAACAAATAATTATCCATTCCAAAATGTCAATAATGCTGAAATTAAGAAAATCTGCCCTAGTATTTAGCATAGTGTCTCACACACAGAAAAATTTCAAGAAATATTTGTTGAATGAATAAGTCTATTCATTTATCTCACTCCAGTATTCAGTTGGTCACCAAGCTTTAAATGTGACACGTGACTCCTTTCTTTCCATCTTCAGTGTCACATCAGAGTTCAGGACCTAGCATCTCCTGCCTACAGTGTTGTAATAGCTTCTTAGATGATATTCCTGACTCCAGTCTCATTTTAATCTATTTCCATACTGCTGCTTTAATTATCCTTGTAAAATATGGATCTCATTATGCCACTCCCCTGCTTAAATTCTTTTCATTGTTCAGGGTATAGTTTGAATTCTTGTGACCTTTTAAAAAGTGACCTGAGGCTGTATTTCTAGGTTTATGTCTAGCTTCTCCCTAGTGACACACCCTATGCTCAGCCACATGGGGTCTAACTGCTTTTCCCTCAGCATGTGTATACCTCCTTGCCTTAAAAACTGCTTTCTGGACCGCTGGCTATCCTAATCCTAACCTTAATTCTAACCCAATCCAAACCCTTTGTGCTTAGAGAATTCCTAGTCATTTGTAAAGATGCATTTAAAATGGATCTTTTCTCTGAAGTTTTTATGGAACGCAAACCTAAATAAACATAATGGTTCTTTCATCTCTGTTTCTCTGTTCTCATAGCACTTTGTTTGCCTATCTTACACAATGAGTGTTACCCTGGTTATTTCCTCTGTGAAACTGTGACCTCCTCCTGGGTAAAAGACACATCTTAAAAAAAAAAAAAAGACACATCTTACTTATCTTTATATCTCCTATAGCACTTGGTATGTAATAGATGCATATTAAATATCTGCTCATTAAATAATGAATGGATTTTGAGAAAAGTCACAAATTAAAAAAGGTATTTGAAAACTCATTCATACTTAAATAAGCTTCCTTTAGCATTTTGTGATTCTTACAGGTCTTTTATGACTCTGTCATATACAGATAACAAGAAGCTTTGGTTTGCATCTCAGTGAAAGCAGATAGGAAAGAGGAGGATAAATGAACGTCATTCAAGTCATGATTAGATTGTTCACCAGTTTTCTTTCTGGAAACTTAAGCGGCATAGATCAGAAAGTCTGGAAAACTACAGCTTAAACTTACAAACTCTCTCTGTATTTATCTTACAGAGACCTAAAGTAGCCTTCCTGCCTACTTCTAGCACATCCAGCAAATGAAGATATTCTACAGCCAATACATTCAGTCCATTTGTTAGCGAAGTGCTTCCTAATTTGCCCACAAGGTCCCACCAGCAAATAATTAGTTACTTGTACCTGTCATCTTCTCTTTTCTTTGGTTTCATCAGGGAAACAATATTTTCACTATTTTTTTTTTCCAGGGCTTGATCTTTGTCTGATATCTCCCTGTAGAATGAGCAGAAGTGCTCCAGAGAGCCTGTATCCACAGATGATATTTTGAATTTGGAGGTATGGGATCAGCTGATGGATCTGATTCCAAAGTGTCGGAGGTTGCACATTCTCTGTCTGCATCAAGTCAAGGCTAGAAATGAGGAGGAAGGAGGCCTTGGAATTCACATTTATTGAGTATCTGTCCATCATACACTAGTCATTGTGCAGATTTTTTTCTTATATTGTCTTTGGGGGTAGATATTGTTCCCATTTACAAATGACAGGCTCTGGGAGGCATTTTGTCCAAGGTCACACAGCTAATAAGGGGAAGGGTTTTGCCCCAAGGGCATGACTTCTCAACAGCCTTCTCTCTTCACCTTGCTTGTGGTAGATCTTTCTGCCCACATCTTTTAGGTATTTCCATTTTCCTCTTAGCTGTTTCTGTAAGAATGTGGCCACCACATCTGTCTCCTATGTACACAAACATGACTTAAGAAGTATAAACCATAAGACAAAAACATTACTGAATTTGATTGCATCAGAATCAAGAATTTTTGTTCAATGAAGGATACCCTGAACAAAGCTGATAAAAGGGAGAAGATATTAGCATGGTCTGAAATGTTAAGGGATTGATGTTTCAGCCAGAAAATATTGGAAATCAACAAGAAAAAGGCAGTAACTCTAATAGTAAAAGTGGGCAAAGACTGTGAATTGGCAGCCTTTAGGAATAGGAAGAATAGGAGGGCTAAAGTATATAAAGGCTGAGTATATAAAGAGATATTCAACTCATTAGTAATAAGAACAATGCAAATTTAAAAAATTATGATGTTATTTTGGCTAGGTGTGGTGTTTCACGACTATAATCCTAGCACTCTGGGAGACTGAGGCAGATCGAGGATCCCTTGAGCACAGGAATTAGAGACCAGCCTGAGCAAGAGCATGACCCCGTCTCTACTAAAAAAAAATAGAAAAAATTAGCTGGGTGCCATGGTGTGTGCCTGTAGTCTCAGATACTCAGGAGGCTGAGGCAAGAGAATCACTTGAGCCCAGGAGTCTGAGGTTGCAGTGAGCTATGATGATGCCACTGTACTCTACCCAGGGTGACAGAGCGAGACTGTCCCCCACCCCCCAAAAAAGATCATTTTATAGCATTTTATGTAAAATGTAAAATGTGTTGTAATGTGTAAAATGTGTGTTTATGTAAAATGTGTTGGCGAGGCTGTGAGGACATAGGCACCCTCATGCATTGATAGGTGGGCATGGAGCATGATGCCGCCATTCTAGAGAGCAATCTGTAGCCAAATTAAATATATTTTCATGTTGTATAACCCAGTAATTCATTTCCCTGGTATATTTTCCAAAGAAATTATTACACAGCTCCCTATGGGTACATATACAAAGATGTTATTGTAACTGTATTTGTGGGAGCAGGATCCATCTGGGAGTTATGACTGGGAGAGTGAACATGTAAAATGTGGTGGGTGCCCCCAGGGAATATCACGCAGCAATTGGAAGTAATAGACTAATATATGTATAGCAACATGGATGGATAATATAAAGCTGGGAAACAAAAAGTAAAAAATACCATGATATACATAATATAATTATATATGTATAAATACAACTTTACATGCACACAGAATATTTCACATTTTGCAAGACATGTTAGCAAAAAACATCTTAGAATGGCTGACTATTTAGGATGTGAGTGGGGGAGTAAGATATTGTGATAAAAGAGAATAAATAAGTTTTAAAAACAAGCAAATAAAACAAAGAGATTTGTCTTGAATAGGCCAATGATGTTTTTGTGCTATAAATTGAGGCATATAATTAACTGAACCCTCAGCATCTGATATTAAAAAATCCACTTGCCTGTCTATAAGTCATGAGGTTAAGTTAGATATTTGGATAGTTGGTCATTTTCTTCAAGAAGAAATGAAGCCACTTCTTTTTTACTCTTTAAACATTTATACAGTTCCCTCTTCACCTACCATTTTATAATGTTCATTTAGATTTTTGTTTATACAATGTAAATACAATATAAATTCTTTACTTTTTATTTATATGTGTTTTTAGGTTTTATGTCATGTATCTCTTTGTCCTTGTTATCATCTTTGTTTCTAAGTGTTTGAGGGCAGGGATAAAATCTCTTTTCATTTGATTTTGTATAGCCTTTAGCATAGTGATAATCTCAGTGTTTGATTTTATGGAAAATCTTGTAGGAAAAGGTTTTGTTTTTGAAATTCTGAAAGTGTAGATGATGTTCCCTGGAGACTTGATGATGAGATAATGTAGGCCTATAGCATAAGCTGTCTCTTTTAATAAACACTCCTAGTCTACCTCACACCTCGTGCCTGCCTTTTTTTCAGCAAATCTGATTCCTTTTTCAGATTCTGATTCCTTTTTCCTGACAGAAAACATTATTGATTAATAACTATAGATTTTTTTATAATAGCAGTTGGTAGGGAAATCTAAGAAATGTGGTCAATAATAAAAGGGTTATAATAAGTATTGAACTTAATTATGCAGATGTAGGAAATGTAGGTCCTTCTTGATCATTGTGATTCTCCATGTCTTTTTATTTCTTTCTGTATCTCTCTGTTTTTATTTCCTCTGCTTCTGTGTGTCTTTCTCTGTATCTCTCTCTACTAATCATCTCTTTCTCTCTAACCTTCTCTTTATCTCACTCTTTCTCTCTCTTTCTTTGTTTTAGACTCTGTCTCTTTGTTTTTGCCTCTTTTGTTTTCTGCCTCCTAGTTTCTGGGTCAAAGACTCATCAAATGAGTGTTCTCCAAGGCTGATGTATTTGCAGCTATGGATTATTGCTCTATATTTAATTAGAACTTATATGTTTTTCTTAGTCTGTAAAAGTCTTCTTTGATAGCCTCATTGTAGTCGCAGAATTATAGTCACTTGAAGAAAGATGGTGAGTACATATTTTGTATTCTTATAGTAGTAAAGAAAAATATTGGGACACATTTCACATTGAAAGTGGGTTCCTAAGAGTCAGTGCCATTTTGATACCACGTGGAAAATGCATCAATAGTATCAGTTAGCTGAAGGCACTTTGATTTCTCCAAGAGATTTGAATAGACAAAGAACTTATGGATCTCTTTACATTTTTTGTTTTCTTTGCCTTAAAAAATTGCATGTAAAATTTCCAGGAAGTTTCAGAACTTTATGTCATCAAATTGAAACTTTTTTTCTGAGAAAAACATTAAGAAGATTTGTCTTCTTTAGTAGAAGATGGCTTAGAGGTATTAGACCAACTACTGATAAATGCATTGGATGATTGGATGTTCAAAGCCTAATTGACAAAGTATGTTGTAAATAAGCCACTGAGACCAGATGATATCAAACCAGTATTTTTGAAGAAACTAGAGGGAGATATTGTCAAAACTTGGTTAAATTATTTTTAACCCTTGTTAGTTGGCACTATATATAAAGAGATTCATTATAAGATATTGGCTCATGCAATTATGGAAGCCAAGAAGTGCCACCTGCAAGCTGGAGATCCAGGAAAGCCAGTGGTGTAGTTGAAAGGCCTGAGAGCCAGAGAGCTGGTGGTATAGATTCCAGCCTGGGTTCTGAAGGCCCAGGAACCAGGAGCATGGGCAGAAGAAGATTGATGTCCCAGCCCAAACAGTCAAGGAGAGTTAATTCAACCTTCCTCTGACTTTTTGTTCTATTCAGACCCTTAATTAATGTTTGAATGATGCCAACCCCCATTGAGGAGGGTCATTTGCTTTACTCAGCCCACCAATTCAGATGCTCATTTCTTCTGGAAGCACCCTCGCAGACATACCCAGAAGTAATGTTTAACCAGCTGTCTGGGCATCCCATGGCCCAGGCAAGTTGAAACATAAAATGAACCATCAAAATTTCCACATATATGACAAGGTAATGTGTTGGGTATTTCTGAAAGGTACATATACATGACATAGATGACATAGATGACATGTGGAAGGGAAGATGATGTCTTAATAGTGGTGGAAACCTAAGATTGGCCAGATGGGATTTATAGTCAGGAAATTATTGCACATTTATAAATAGGGGAATTTTCAGGTAAACATTTTTCAAAAAGCATTCTTTTGGCTCCGTGACAAATGGATGGGAAAAGAGAAGACTGGAAAGCGTCCAGATTTGAAGGACTGTTAGTTGGGATTAATGGCCTTAGAAATGGAGAACCAAATAATGTTAAAGGTCCGTTAATACCTTTTGGATATGAGAGATGAAGCCTTCAAGTATGTTGATAGAAAAACCACGATAATATTGCAGAGTAAAAGAGGAGGGCTAGGGAGGTAAGTGGTATGAAGACAGTGGACAATGAGTTTAGTTTCAAATATGCTGCCCTTTTGAAGTTGATTCCACAGAAAACAGTAATATCTTCTTATAAAGTGTCCCCAAATATCACAACATGGTAACAATGGACCAGGGTAGTCACTGATCCCACTTGTGTGGTGTTTCTTATTTTCTTCAGTTAAATTCTACAAACTCATTACTATCATCTGCTAATATTGCCACAACAGTAATTCTTACTTACTTATCTGTCAGGTCAGTGTACTGTGAGCATAATGATAGCAAGGGATGCTTATAATCTCTGTTTCCCAGCCATGAAGAAAGCATCTGCTACTTGATAGGTATTCAGTAGTTGGTTATTGCATTGGCATTGGCTTTAATCAGCTTACCAATTCAAATGCTAATCTGTTACTGTGTACCCAGCCACAGGGTCAGGTGGTGACAATACACAGATGAATCAGACAAAGAGAAAGCTCTGATATAAGTAAGGTGGGAACATGGAGAAGAGTGCAAATAATTCTGTTTGGGGGTTGAACAAGCCTTCAAAGGGACATGACATTGAAGGGTGGATTTACTGGGGTTGAGGAGGGAGAAAAGGTACTCTTAGGGAATAAGAAGAGTAAAGGCATGATAGTATGAGAGTGTAAGATGTGTTTGCTCTATGACTGCAGGAACAGGTTCATGGTGAGGAGAAATTATTAGATGGTAATTTAATTTGGTATCTTTTAGTAGAAGCGTAGAGAACTAGGTGTGAAGAGTTTTGAGTTTTAATCTTTGCTAATAACTAATGTGACTAGGACAAAGTTATAAAAATTCTCTGAACTATCTAGGGTCAATTTCTATGTTATTTATAAGTATTATTATTATTAGCATAATTTATATTTGGTGTAGGAATCCCTGAGAGTTTTTTAAATCAAGATATATAGGTTTTTGATTTTTTAAAATCTAATAAGCCAAATGACAGTTCATACTCTATTGATCATATAGGCATTAATGGAATAATTTCTAGTGTTACCTTCACTGAGAACTGTTAACCTCATTGCCTACCAGTGTTTCACTCTTCCTTTCCACTGTCATTTTGTAAACTGTGTCAGTCTTATTATGAGCCAAATGACTTTAAAGCCAACGGGGCTTTTAGTGACAGAACTAATTATTTGCAAAAAGCTTTTTTTTTTTTAAATTCAGGCTGCCATATTGGGCTACTCCTGAACGTTACTTGTCGAGTACATATTCTATACTTAATTGGGTGGAAATTACAACAAAAAATTCAGTTCTTTATTTTCTGAGAAGGCTCTTGGCCTTCTCCTCCAGTTCATGGAATAGGATATTTGCCTTCAGACTGCATTTATGCATGACTTTCCTCCTGAAAAGCATTCATTAAGCACCCATTTGTAGGCATTACAGGTGATGTAACTGGTCTGAACAAAAAGTAGCTAATGATGTGCAAGCAGGAAGTATAAATTCCATACAGTCTTTTAAAATAATATTTTCCTGATTATAAAAGTAATGTATTTCTTTTCAAATGTACAAATTTGAAAAATAAAAGCACAAGTAGGAAAATAAAATCCCATGAAACTCTATTGCCCAAAGGTAAGAGTTATGGACATTTTGGTCTCTATGTATACTCTATTTTTTCCTATGCATTTGAATGTTTATATACAATATTTTGTGAAAACTTTGTCTCTTTTAAATGAGAGTAGAGTATAATTGTTCAGAATTTGGTTTTTAGGTTGAATCCTGATTCAATCACTAATTTACAATGCGATCTTTCTTAATTCATATAGCCTTTCAAAGGCTCTGTTTTGTTTTCTGCAAAATGAGAATAATACTCCATAGGTTTAGAGTTGGGGCAAAATAAGATAATGCATTTAAAGCACTCAGCGCCTAGCTCATAGTAGTTTGTTATGAGTCCTTTATTACTGGATATTGTAGTTATTTCTGTTTTTTTTTTTTTCTATATGTAGTGTTTGCTAAGCTATGCCCAGTCGGGCCATCAGATTCATTACCACTCAGTTGTTAATCTGTGACTTTGGTTCCATTACAATAATAATCATCGCTGAATCAGACTCTCACCCTACTATAAATTGTCCAGAGTGGAAGTTTTTCCATTAGTTTCTGAAACTTGAGATTTCTCTCAGTTGTTTTGCTCATATGGATTGGTCACACCAAATGACCTCACTTGATTACTGTGGGGTTTATTTCTGTGTTTCTCTTACTTGCCCTCCACAATAGGAGTTGGTAGGAATGAACACTGGCTGGATGGGACTGGTAAGAGAGATGCATGTAACCTTCTGAGAGGGTCTAGAGTCTGGATCTGAGTCACTTCTGCCAATGGGGTCAGCCATGGGATTTCATATGAGTGGCCATTAGAGCCTTTTAAAGCAGATTACTGGAGTCTGGGGATGCAACCAAGTTGGGATTTAGAGCACGGAGTCAACTATCATGAGCATGAGGTAGGGTGGATGAAGTAAGCACAGCATTAATGAATTTTGCTACTGTTTTGGTTGACAGTATAGGTTAAACAGTGTGTTTATCTCCTTGTATCTTGATGTCTTTAGAGCCTCACACTGCTCACCTCACTAACTCATTTACTTAGTGGAAAATAAAATCGGGATAATATTTAAGTTTAACAAAATTTAAAAGTTTGATTCTAGCCAAATGTTTTGAGCAGCAGAAACTCTACCGGGAATCGTGAGTTGCTACTACAACTACTTTAGAGAGCTACTAAATGCAAATTAGCATATCCTGATTCTAGGCACACACTCTAAAAAATACTCTCACACAGTAAGTACTTAAGGAGACTGGTACGAGAATATTTATTGCAGTGTCTATAAAAATAAGAAATTATTATTACAGGAGAGTGGTAAATAAATTAGGTCAGATTTATACAGTGAAATACTAGAAAGCAGTTAAAATGGATAAACTAGAGTTACATATACCAGCCTGAATTAAATAATGTTAAATTAAAAAAAGTGAATTGAGAATTATAGGTACAGTATTATACAATTTATATGAAGTTAAATAACATACAAATAATACTATTTTTATACATTTATATATAGTCAAAGTATAAATGCGTGCATTATTTTGAATACCACATTTAGATAATAAGTGTTGTGTAGAGAAGGCATGAGATGGGGGAAATAATGCATCTAGATTTGTATTCTGTGGATATTCATTTAAGAAAAGAAACTCAAGCAAAGATGACAAAATATTAAAATGTAAGGAAGTTGAAGTATGTTCTAGATTATCTCTATTTTTTATATGATTAATATATTTCATGATTTTTTAAAATGGGGAAATAAAGGCAGAGGAAATTAATATATGACCACAATAAAGATAAATTATAAAAGTGCAAGGGAAAGTAAGTTTTTCACACTCTGATCCCTGGTCCCTTATTCCCATGGCCAAAGAAAACCACTTTTAACAGTTGCCCATGAATTCTTCCTGTGACAGTTTATGATATAGAAGCATATTATATGCACATTCCTTTTCCACCTGCACAGTTAATGCTCTTTGCTCTTTCACTGAACTATATATATCTTGGAGATCATTCATCCTGTAATTTTTTATGCTTTCTTCTCAAGAAAATGTTGTTTCATGAAGACAAGTATAACCATAGTTTCTCTAAAGCTCAATTTTGAAATCGCTAATCTAGAATATATAGGATCAATTTCAGACAGTAAACTGTCAAGACAGGTTATGCTTAGACCCAGGCCAATCGTGAAAACAAAGTACTGTATATCTATATTCATATTTGCAAGGCTCTTTCCCATTTCAATTTGTCAAACAGTTGAATATATTAAACTTGGGACCAGAGACAATGTCAGGGTGAACTTATGTGAGGGATTCACACCTCTCAAAGAAAAGCATCCTTTTTGTGGCCTTGGGCAAAGCTGGGACTTGGTGCTGTAACTACTTTTACAAGTCACTCTACTGAGATTATGACGGCATATTAGGGTTGGTGTTGAATCCAGATAGTGTTAATGTTGTTCTCATTTATATTCTGTTCAGTTTTTACCAAACTAAGCATTTATTAGTTGGTGGTTTTTAGGAAGGATGGTAAAATTGTGACACTATGGCTGTATTTTCTGAAAAATGGAGGAAAAGCTCCCTCTAAAATACCTAAACTTTTTTGAGCTAAAGAAAGAAAAATATAATTTATGGAATGGTGAAGTAGAGCTTGGTAGCTGAACTGCAGCCCAGGTGTCTGGGCTGGGTCTTGGGAGAGTTTGTTGTGGGATCACAATGAGTCTGGATACACAGAGCAAGGAAAGTCCCTGATTCTTGTCATCACAGACTCTGGCTCACAGCCCTCTCTTCTGAAAGATTGAGACTTCTGGCATTTCTGATATTGTTTTCTCTTCCTGTCCCTCCTTAGAGAGAGAAATTCAATGCATTTTTGCTAACATTCTCTAGAATTGAATTTGGGAACATCAGAGGACAAAACTCCTCATGTAAGGCCTGTGGGAGGAAAGATATCCTCTTTATCAATCTAATTATAATTCAAATTTGCCCTACAGCTACCTGTTTACTCCTTCATGGTGCTCGCTCATAGAGGTAGAAAGGGCAGGTGCTTTAGATGTTCTAGGTAGGAGTCCTTTGTCCTTATGCTTTTCTGGGGGCTCATGGTGGCCAAATTTGTTAACTTCTTTTAGTTTCAGTTTCCTCATCCTCAAATGAGGCCAGTAGTATCTACTTCCAGAAGTGATATTCAAAATATCTGATGGGAGTGGGGCTTGGCTGTTATTGGACAGATGGCATACACATCCCATCAGGTTGTGCCGGGTACCTACCAGCTGAATGTCAACCAGGACTATTTTACAGAGTGGCTGTAAGGGTGAAATAAGAACATGCACGTGAATGTACTGTGAAAACTACAAGAGGATATATAAATTTGTACTATTAATACAAAATACATGCAGTGAGAAGGACATTTGAAAAGTGCTGTGAGCCATTTAACCAAAAGATTCTTTAATGAGAATAAAGAATTTTTGCTCTATGATATCAACTTATTTAAATATATGCTTATTATACAACTTAGCAATTGCACGCCTAGGTATTTACCCCAGAGAAATGAAAACATAAGTCTACACAAAGGCTTATATGTGAATATTCATTATATTTTTATTCATAATAGTGAAAAACTAGCAATGGTTTGCCCCATCCATCACCTGGCGAATGAATAAACATGCTGTGGTGCATCCATATAATGAAACAGTACTCAGCGATAAAAAAGAACAAACCGATGATGGACAAAACAACATGGACGAATCTCAAAAGCATGACGCTAAATGAGAGAAGACTGATATAAAATATTACATACCATATGATTCCATATATATGAAATTCTATAAAACGCAAAACTTTAGTGACAGAAAGCAGATCAGTAGTTGCCAGGGGTCAGGAGAGGGATTGACTGTAAGAGGTTATGAGGGAACTTTGTGAAGTGATGGAAATATTCTGTATCTTGATTGTGGTAGTGCTTAGCTTATATGACTGTATTTGTCTAAACCCATGGAATTATATACTGAAAATTGATCAGTTTTAGTATATGAAAATTATACTTCAATAAAAAGCTGATTTAAAAATGGAAATAAAAATAGTTCACTCCTGAACAAAATAGAAAATATTATGTTGATAGAGAAAGGAGAAACATTCTATTACAAATAAAAATAGTTCCCTTTTATAGGTTATATAGTTCAGTTC
>CAUYPO010040907.1:0-20792 GCA_963574435.1 Cheirogaleus major
GCTCTTGCTCAGGCTGGTTTCGAACTCCTGAGCTCGAGCGATCCGCCCGCCTCGGCCTCCCAGAGAGCTAGGATTACAGGCGTGAGCCACCGCGCCCGGCCCACCGGTGACCTTGTGTGGCCTCACTCTAACTCAAGGACAGCCTCCGTCCTCACCCACGTGGCCTCCCCGACCACCTGCCCTCCTGATGCACGTCCAGTGCCGCCTCCAGGACGCCCCCGGCCTTTCCTCCTATCTCTCTCCGCATCTTCTTGGTCCCTTGCCCCAGGCTCAGTCCTCGGGCCTCTTCTGTTCTCCATCTACCCACATGTCCTGGGAGACCCAACTTCCATCTTTCAAAATGTCTCCTCTACACTGACAACTGCCAGGTTTAGTGCCTCAGCCCGACTGCCCCGCCCCCACCCCGCCATCCAGGCTCATTTATCCACCTCTCCTCTCCAGGGACGTCCCTCTGGCTGTACCGCCCTGAGAGCCATGCACCCCCTGTACCCGCAGACTGCGCCCCCGCCATGCCCCATCTTGGGGTGACGGTGCCTCCACCCTCCAGCTGCCTGAGCCAAGAACCTGGGGCCATCCCAGACACCTGTTGCTCCGACAGTCCCCATAGGCTCCATCTGCCCAGAACGCCCAGAACGGGGCTGCCCACCACCCTCTGCCACTGTTCACGTGCGTCCACAGGCCACCTGCCTCCAGAAGCCCTGAGCCAAGCAGCACCACCTCCCCACACACCTCCGCGCCTGCTACTCCTCCCCCGCTCCCCACCTCAGCTCCGAGAGGGCAGGGCCTCTGTCCCCTGGTCCCCACCTTCCGCCTTCACAGGCACTCAACAAACATTCTCTGATGAAACCCATGAAACGCCACCAAGTGGACCAAGCTGAGAGGTGACAGGGCCCTTAAAGGTAACCAGTTCCTTCACGTCAAGAACGCAGGACATCGGGACATCCCCTAAGCAGAGCCCTGAGGCCCCTGCAGGGAGGTGGCTGTGGGGAGCCAGCGTGACCAAGCCCAGCAGGAAGAGGACGCACTCACGCAGTTCTGGGCTGTCCTAGGCGGGCGAGGGCAGGCGGCCCGGCAGCACTGCGACCACGAGCACACACTGCCACCCTTGCGGACGTGCCCGGGCCCAGAGCCGTGCCAGGCTGTGCCCTCACCACACCCGGAGCACACCGGGAATGCCGACAAACGGAAGGTCCCACGCACAGAGGAGGTGGGGAGGCCAAGCGCATGCTCGCTGTCCTTCGCACAGAATCAACACACACATCAAAGGGCCAAACACGCACGCTCTACATCCAAGCAAATCATATTCTGTCCTAGCAACTCTATTTTTTTGGTCAGGAAAACACAAAAAGAAAATTATAATTCTAGGCAACTTTTTACTTTGCAGACTTCTATGCTGTATATACCAGTTTTATGCTTTTTTGTTATCATACCTCCAGGTTACTTAACACGTCCTCTTCTAAACAGGAAGAGAAAACAAAGGCACCCCTAAAAACGCATGGACCAAGCCCCAGTTTAGGTCAGGGCGGAGGGGCCCGCTCAGCCCAGGCTGCGCCTTCCTCGGCGCACGAGTCTCCTGGTTGGTCTTCTGCCGCTGAACTGAGGGTAGGGTACCGATTTCTGTCTTACCATGGTCACAAGGCACACGTTCAGAGGGTCAGTAACTATTGACTCAGCGATCACCTCATGTGAGCCAATTCTTTCGTTGTTGTGTAGGAACATGACTTTCTCTAATTGAATTCTATTTAAAATGCCTCAGGATATTATATTACTTAATGGAGATCCCTTTCTAAAAATTAATTTTATAATTACAAAAACAATTCCTTTGTAACAGAAACAAACCATACAGAAGAGAGAGCAAAAGTATAAGCTCCCCTGCTCTTACGCGCCTGCGCCCTCCCTCCCCTGCCGACCGCCACGGGGCTTTCGCAGGGCGGCGTCCACACAGCCTGGTGCAGCTCCACCGCACTCTGTGGAATGCAAGGCGTGTGTCCGTCGGACGGGTTCTCATGCACGAGCACTCACACGTGTGTGTGTAAACGGGACCTTCTATACTTTCCCCACTAAGGAGTGGTGTTTTCACTTACTGTATCGGCACAGCTTCTAAAATAAACCTTTGTGCTGTTTCATGATAATGGATTCAATGGCATGTTTGGGGGAAGAATTGGAGTTCTTAGACGATTATGAAATTTCTATTATGGAGAATTTCAAGCACAAAGTGGCTAGAACAGAATAATGAACCCAGGCACTCTCACCCGGGCCCCAAACGGTCCACTCACAGACGGTCCCAACCCCTCCCCCACACTCTTCCCACTCACACAGATCTGAGGGAGCTCCCAAATATCTTACCACTTCACCTGTGATCACACAGCATCTATCACTAAAGGGTAAAAATCATTTTAACATAGCACCATCGATGTGATTAAGGAATTCTTTAAAATCATTTACTCAACAAATGTCCAACTGTCTCATAAATAGCATAATTTTGAGAAGAGTGATTCTTGGATCAAATGCTGCTCTGACTGGGAGGTCTGGGTCAGGCTTTGCCCAAAGCCCACCATCTCAGGGTGCCACACAGAAAAAACCCAGGGGAGGGGTGTGGTTATCGCTTTTATGGGCAGCATCTGAGACTTTTAGACAAATAACAGGACCCGGCACACACTGCCCCCCAGGCTCACACAGGCTCTATAGGAAGGTGGTTGTCGGGCTCTGCACCCTTAGACTGCTGTCGGTGCCTTGGGAGCAGCAGCAGGGTGCTGGTGGCCCCTGGTGCAGCACCTCCAGGTAAATGTGATGCACTCAGGGAGGGTCAGGCAAGCTAGAAAGAGAATTAAAGCAGTCCATTTGCTTATCCCAGAGATCACTTTAATTGGCGTGCTGAAAAGCCCCACCCCAGGTTCCAGGGAAGGCTGTGGGCACACCCTCTCAACCTGACTGAATCAGCAGATATTTCCTCCTAATAAATCTCCACTTTCCTGTGTTACCTCTCAATGGAGGAGTTATGCCGAGTCCCGGTGGCATGCAAGGGACCCTGCCCTACAGGCCCAGCTCTCAGGGGACAGCCCCAGGCCCTGGATGGGGATGGCACGGTTGGAGCTGCAGGAGGTACACCCCCAAGCATAGGGCGGGCAGGGCCAAAGGGAGAGAGAAGCCTCCCTGGGGCATCTGCGACTTCCCTTCTCACCTTCCAGTCTACCTCTGGAATTGCCCAAGTTCGGAGAGAAAAAACTGCTCCAGTAGGAAAATGCAGGCAGTCTTTCTCCCAGCAACACCCTTGACAGTCAGCCGATGACACAGTCATTTCTATATTTTTACTCAGCCAGTTTCACCCCCATGGGCACCCTCATGCCTGAATGGCTAACAGGTCGCCCCTGTTGTTCCCAGAAGAGCCTGTGAATTGCGGACCTGGGCACACAGGAAGCCCCGGTTTTCCTGAGCCACTGCACCTTCCCAAGAGTTCTTTCAACCAAGCAAGTTCTTAACATGCAGCAGGGAGGTCCCTGTAAATTGCAAAACAATCAGGAAAAAAACTCCCTTCCAAAGCGAGCAGTGGCTAGGTAGGCCTAATCCAGGGACAGTAGGGACACCCCAGGGACAGAGAGGGAGAGGACATGGGTCCCAGCTCCAGCCTCAGGAGCTCTGGCTCCGGGGAGTCAGGAGGGGGGTCTACTGCCTCCCTCCTGGATCCACTCATGCCTCCCTCCCCACCAGAAATGGAACCCAGAGGAAGAGGTAAGAGGCCTCGGCAGGCTCCCTCCAGAAGCACAGAAGATGGAGAAAACCATTGATCTTTGCAATGCATTATTGATTTTGCTGATGTACTGGCACCAGCAGACATTCCCTCCCTCTTCACTCAAAGGCAGCCATTAGCATGCACTCCCAAGCATCTGCCTAGACACACCCGCCTGGCATGAGGAAGGCAGCTCCAGATGACATCTACCTCGGACAGTCTCTGAGTGGACTGTCTACAGGAGGATGATGTCACCAAGGACACCTCCCTGGCCCCAGGACCCCTGGACAGTTAGTGCAACATAGCCACTGGCCTTGCACCCCAAATCTCAGCCCAGGGTGGGCAGGACCCCAGCCACTCAGGGAGGGGTCTGTGCAAGGTTGCATTTTCAGCAGATTGTGTGTGCTAGTCAGGAGGGTGGGCTGGTTAGGAGTTGGGAGACAGAGGAACTCAACGGCTCTATTTCAGAGTGCAGACCGGCAAACAGACAGAAAAGCCCATCACAGGGAGGCAGAACCCTGGCTCCCATGCCAGCTTCAGGTCTTGCAACACCACGTGAGGGAGGGACCCCAGGGCTGCCCTGGTGCCAGAGATGCATTTTTATTTCTCTATTTATTTTGCTTGCTTTGTGTACTCCAGACACTTTTATCAGTCCAAAGGGCTGGTCTTCAGGGAAGGCAGTCCTTGCCCACAGAAACATGCCAGTGTGTCCCTCACCCTCCCATTCCATCATGCCTGGCAGGGTACTCAGAGCAAGCCTGCTTTCTTTTTCCGGCAGATGGTCACCAAGACATGATATGCACAGACATCAACCGTCAAAATGACAATCAGGCATTATCATCTCTACCAAAGGCCTGCCCCTGCACTAGCCAAAGCTAGCCATTTCTGGGACACAGTAAACATTCCCAAATAACCTCCCCGGGGCAGCCAGCAGGCAGGCCCCAGGCCTGGGACACGTATGAGGTGACAGGCCACAGGTGCCACTTCACCCCCTGAAAAGGAAACTTCCGTTCAGTGGCGCCTGGTGGATTTGAAAAGGCTCAGAACAGCAGGGTGAGATGCTTGGCCACAGGCCCCAGGTCCAGCTTGGCCTTCGGAGGCCTGGCCACCCACGAGCCTGGGATGTGCTCAACACAGCCAGGTTTTCAAAACAAAAGCAGAGCAACGTCATGTGGCAAACGCTCCAGAATGCAGGGCCGGGCCCTCAGCCCTGGACAACAGGTCTCACTTTAAGCGAACTGCCCACCTACAGATTCCCATTCACCCACCCACCCACTCCCCAAAATACTAAGTCAAATAAACAAAAAGGACAACCGAGAACTCAACTCCCCTTTACATGTTTTTATTGGCAAAACCCCAGTAGAGCCAGCCCCTTGCAGCTCACCAGGCGGCTGCAACAGGTGCAGCCCAAGCTAAGGCTTGTGCTTCTCCTGGGCTGTTCTAGAATGATGCAGCCAAAACCCTACAGGAAACCGAGGCCTGCAAGTACTCACAGCCAAGGCGACCGACGACCTGACTGCTGCTGCCCGACCTGCCCCACCTGTCTGAGTGCGCGGCGCCAGGTCCAGCGCACCGGGGCAGCTGCCTCTGCGCCCAAAATAGAAGCCAGCGGGGGCCCTGCCGCAGCCCGGGCTGGCCGGAGCCCGGCCTGACCTAGCCAGGCCTGACCTACGGAGCCTGACCGGGCGGGCCGGGGCGCGGTGGGGCCTGGCCAGTACGCCGCCCCCTCCCCGGCCGAGTCTGCTGCGCGCCCCGCACCCCCACGTCTAGAGGAGCCACCTGCACGAACCGGGAAGGCGAGGAGGTCGGGGAGGGATGGGGAGGAGTCCAGGGCGTACGAGGAAAGGCCAGGGTAGGTGGCTCCGGGAGGCGTCCCTGGAAAGGTCCAGGGTGGGACCGGGGAGGAGTCCAAGGGGTCCTGGGGGGGGGGGGGTCCAGAAGGGGGCTCCTAGTAGGGGCCGGGGATGCGCAGAAGGGGCTCCGCGGAGGGTCCCGGCCGCCCCCCCCCCGCACCAGCACCTGCCAGCCCTGGTCGCCCTCCCTCCCGCGCCAGCCCTGCCGCTTACCTGGAGCGCGCGTCCTGCCCGCCGCGGCGCCCAGCCCGGGAGCTCGGGCGCCAGGAATGGCGGCGACGGCGAGACGCGGACGGCGCGGGGAGGGGGCGGCAGGCAGGCTCGGCGGCGGGGATGCTGCGGCGCGCGAGGGCGCGGAGGCCGGCGCGGGGACGGAGGGCGCGGGGCGGGCGCGCAGGCCCCTCCTCCGCTCCCCTCCCTTCCCGCCTCCTCCTCTTCCTCCTCCCCCTCCTGCTCTTCCCTTCCCTGGTCCCTCCCCTTTCGTCCTCCTCCCTCCTCCTCACCCTCACCCCGCTCCTGCTCACCTCCCTCCTCCCACTCCCCCAGCCTTGCTTTCCCTCCCCTTTCTCTCCCCTTTCTTCACCTTTCCAACCCTCTTCTCCTCCCCGTCGCCTCCCTCTCCCCTCCCTGCTTTTCCTCCCCGTTCTTTCTCCCCACTGCCTACCTTCCTCCCCTCCCCGCAGGCCCCAAGTGCAGAGCCTGGAGGCTGTCCCCTGCCCTGGGCTAGGTCAAGCCCTGGTCCCCAAGACCAAGATGTGTCCTGCCACTCCCTCCCTCACAACCTCCTAATGGACCAGCTTGCCCCTCTGGGGTCTGGACACACCCCACCCTTTCCAGGCATCCCCCAAATCCCCAAAGTTTTCTGCACCCCTGGGCCCTGGAGCCAACTCCCCTGGAGACCTGACCTATGGGCAAAGCATGCCCAGGACACTGGCTGCCAGTTCCCCACCAGTCCGGCACATCTAGAACATTCCAAGCCAGGCCTCTCCTGTTTTCCCACGATGAGGTGGGTAGGCACCTCTTCCAGTCTGGTTTTTCTGCACTCCCATGCCAAAACTTTGCTAAATGTTTGTCCGTTTCCACTATAGATGGCGGAGGGTCTCCCAGTGCAGCCCCTGGTCAGACATGTTTATTACTAACTGGTGGGTTAGGGGAGCTGAGGGCCCTCAGAGGTGGTATTGCTCCATCCAGGCCACCGCCCTTCTGCCCAGAGGGAGAAGTGATGGGGTCATGCAGTGACTAGCCAGGTCCTCAGGCCAGTCCCAAGAAAGGGGCATAGTACCTGACAGAACCAGCCAGGATTCCCCCTGATGTGCAGAGCCCCTGGCCAGGCCAGGTGATAGCTCCCTGGACTACAGATGGCCCTTGGGGGGCAGGAGTGGGGTCCTGCTGCCACTAGCTGCTGAGGGCCTGAGCTTACAGATGAAGCAGTTCCTAAATGATCAAAGGCCCCTGAGCTACAGAGCTCCCTGTCGGGGCTCTGAGAACAGGGCTTGGGCCTAACAAGGACAGATGGCAAAGCTGGTGCCAAGTGGGGTGGGGTGTGGAGCTCACCCCCTTCTCCCTCTGCTGCATGATGGTCATGACTCACCACTGAGGGGTTTGGGCCTAGAGTCTGGTAGACTCCACTTCGCTCTTGGCTCTGACTCTTCTGAGGTAGTCTGGGGCCTCAGCTCCCTACCCTTCCCAACTTGAGGACAGGGCGCCATCGAGGTGGCCAGAGTTTCGGGAGCACGGGTCGGGAGCACGGGTCGGGAGCACAGGAGAGAATGGGCAGTAAAGCTGCAGTGCTGTGTGCTCAGGTTCAGTCCTGGTGACTGTTACGGAAAACAGCGTAGAGGAGATGTCTTTTCCAAGCTCTTTTCCAATTGTAGGAGTCCATGAATCCATGTTCCACATCCTATTTGAATTAAACCGTAGCAGAAGCGGATTAGGGCAGGGCTGATTTTACAGCATCCCATGCCCCGAGGAAGGATACATACTTAGGCTCTATAAATACAAGTGTCGCCCAGATGGAGGGGACTCTACTTTGTTTCTTACCAGTCAGGCACATCTAGAATATCATGCCCTTGGCTGGTGTCTGAGGCAGCCACCATGGGAGGGAAGCCGACAGGCTGGAGCTTCAGCCTGGAAAATCAGTGTGGGAGCACAGACAGCAGAACTCAAATATTTGCAAAGCTGTCCGGGGAAGAAGGATTATCTTGTGGGGTTATGAAGGGCAGAAGGAGGACAGATGGGTGGAAATTAGATGAAAAAGTGGATTTCTGCCTGCTCTGAGCATTTTCTGACAGATCTTTCTGTCAAGGAGCCAGTGGCCCCTGCAGGAGAATGCCCTTCAGCGTCTAGACAGGCCTGGGGCCACCTTGGGAACATGCCGGAGGGGACCAGCAGCAGAGGCGGGACTGGCTGTTAGACCCACGAGCTCTGAACATGGTAGAGGGCAGCCCAGGACAGAGAGGAGACAAGGCACAGCTGTCCTGGAGCCCACACTTCAGGCTTCATGACCTTCGAGAATCCCAAATCTCTCTAGCCTGTTTCCTAATTTGTACCAAGGGGATGGGAGAGAATTAAATGAAACTTCCAAAAAGCTGCTCTCCCTGTTCTCTCCTCTCAAGCATCATTGCCCAGGCCCACCAAAGTGACCTGGTTTCTCTTTTTGTTGCTGCTATTGTTCTGCCTTTTATCGTGGAACGTTTCAAACATACATGTAAGATAGCAAAATGAACACCAATCTTGCTTCACATCGCACCCATTCACTTCCCCCTCCTATTTTAATGTTAAGCATATCAAAGTATCCATCATATTGACCAATTTGTCTTCGTCTTTCCCCAGAAATGCCGAGTGTTTGGACACTGAGGTCATGTTTTGTAAAGATTCTCTACGTTTCCCCGCCCAGAATGCCGACATCCTCTATCAAGATGAGCATGGTGACTGGGTAGATAATATCTGAATCCCGTATGAGAAAGAGACTCACTGTGGCAGCTTACATGACACAAACAACACTCAGCTTCAAACATCGCCTGAGCAGACGTGGGGAGAGACACTGGTCCTCGGCTTCTGCGCCGCAGGGTGCGAGGGACACACGCATGTGGTGGACGGGGGCACTTTCCAAATCATCCCAGTGGGGCCCATGTAAGCGGTGGAGGAAGGAACTGGCTTCGGAAAGAGCTAGCCTGTTGCTCTTCACTTGTAGCTGTGGGTAGAGTGTCCGAGCTAAGCCTAGAGAGAGGTTGGCACAGTGAGTGGAGAAATGGGGCCTTCTTAGGGGCTGCCAGAAGCTTCTAGGGGAAGTCTAGGGAGCTGGCCTTTGAATGTGACTACAAGGTGCTCTGCAGAGGCATGGGTGGGATGGCACCTCCACTATTACTGTGCAGCGGCTGCTGGCTCCATGCCGGGACTACCACCCCCATCCAGTCATCCCTGTCCCTTCCCCACCCTGGAAAATTATGCTAGGAGTGTGGGCACCCAGGCTTGCCTTCCTGGCTGGCCTCTCCAAACTAAAGGGTCCTCCCCAGCTGGTCTCTAGCAGGCACCCTCGCTGTCAGGGTCTTTCAGCTGGAAGAGGAAGGCCACCAAGGGTTTTGAGGCCTCCAGTTGCCCTCAGCACTCTCCTGTGTCCTTGCTGTCACTGTCACCCCGACAGGGCAGGCAGGGCTCTTTTCCTAAAAGCCACATTTGGAAATTTGGAGTCACACTGGCAGCAGCATATAAATGAAGGCCTTGCTGAAACATTATCATTGTTCTGTGCTCCCTGCACAGTGTTTCAGCTGTCAAGCCTCTAAATACTGACTAACTCTGGCAAAGGGGTGTAATCTAGTCCTCGTGCACACTCTTACTGCAGCATTTCCTGTCACTGAGCCTGCAGCTTGGATTATCAAGCCACCCTTTGTCAAACAGAGGGTAAATATTCCAGAGATAGAGCCCAGGGTTGTCAGCAGAACAGGGCACTGGTGTGCTGCCCTGTCTGACCATCGATGTAATCCATGCTGGTGCCTGCCCGAATGACCTGCCCCAGTGGCACCTTTCTGACCTGCCACCAGCTGCCAGAGCCACGGGATCTCCCTGCACCCCTGCTTATTGGCAAATACGCTCACACGATAAGTTTCTGTCCACACATGGTTTCCTCCCTCACCCACCCACGTAACCTGGACAGAGTCTAGTGTCTCCCAGCCCACTCTGTGATGATGATGTCACCTTACACATCTCTTCTATGGAGCCTGCACCAGCCTCCACTACAATTATTTCTTCATAGTTTTCTTTCTTCTCTGGTCTACACTTTGAGCTAAATATGGGATTAGAAAGGAAACCAATTATACTGAAATCCAATTACCAAAATATTTTAAAATATGATCCACTTGCTTCCTTTTTACACATTGAATAATATACTTTATTTTGAAGAAATAATGCAATTATTTGTTCATATTTTTCTTTCTTCTCTGGTCTACCTTTTGAGTCAAATATGGGATTAGAAAGGAAACCAATTATACTGAAATCCAATTGCCAAAACATTTCAAAATGTGATCCATTTGCTGCTTTTTACGTATTGAATAATACACTCTAGCAGCAAGTCTAATAACTGGCAGTTTCAGAGTCGTGATAAGCTACCCGACATTTTAAGGCCGGGGACAAGTGAGCTGCGATGTGAGAACTGCTGTGGTTCCTGCTGGGGACAAGTCCACATGTGCTGCCGATACAGCTGTGCCTCTTGCCTGCATAGAGACTTGAAGGAAATGCTTCATCTCAGTCAGAAGTTAGTGGGAAAAAATTAGTTCTGTTCTTCCCACCCATTCCATCTGGATGGACCCTCCTAGGTCTATCAGAGTAAGAATTACTATTTTTAAAGAAGGGGACTTTGTATCCCCAGCATCTTATACATTGCTTGTATTAAAATATAAAATTGCCCTCAAACAGGTTTATTGCATGAATGAAGGAGACAGGACTCTTGGTTGCAAGTGACAGAAATTCAGCGCAAATTATTGGCTCACTTGCATATAAAGGTGCTCCAGGTACAGTTAGATCCAGGGGCTCAGATGGCATTGCTAGGTCTATCTCTCCCCTCCTCTCTCTTTCTCTCCCTCTTTCTCTCTTGTTAGCTCTGGTTCTGTTTGGGCGCTGGTTTCATTCTCTCTGCCATGATGCTGCTGGCAGCCAAACTCTGCCATGATGAAAAGACTCTTTCTCTCCCTGTTGCAAGCCTCACAGAAGGATGTTGATGCCTCTACTGAACATTGTGCCAATCCCGTGGATCCATAATTCCAGACTGGAATGAGGAACCACGACTGGTCAGACCTGGGCCACATGCCTGTGCCTGTGGCAATGGTCCTGAAGCTCACAGAACCACAGGACCGGGTTCCCTAATGGACAGATGGGTGCTGAGAAGACAAAAACAACACACGCCCAGGTGGGTTAGAGGCAGAGGGAAAACGAGTAATTGCAGTGTGTTCCTTTGGGGGCAGGGTTCCTACCATAATGAAGAACCACCTGCAGTGGTTCAACCAAGACAGAAGCTTATTTACTTCTTATGTAACGTCGCCAGAGGTAGACAGGTAGACCAGGATTGGTAGGCAGCTTTGCCATCCTCCACCTGGATGGAAAGAGGAAGAGCATGATCAATAGATACTGTAGGCCAGGAAGTGGCACATAACTCCTGTTCCATAGCATGGACCAGAACTTAGTCATGGACCCACATGCAATGGAGGTTTGGGGATGTGGTTGCTAGCTGAATGACTGTGTAACTAGGGAAAAGTCCATTATGTTAAGGAAGGGAAAAGTAGATATTAATAGACTATTAAGAGACTCCCATATACACTCTAGTATAACTAGTGCTATTATACATGTAAATGGAAAATTGCCCACCCAGTAGAATGTCTAACATTGCAAATAACAAGTGTTGGCAAGGACATGGAGCAACTAGAATTCTCATACATTGTTGGTGGGAGTATAAAATGGTATAACTGCTTTGGAAAAATACAGAGCAGTACTACTAAAGCTAAATATAGATCTGATATGTACCCTAGCAATTTGTCTTCTGGATATAATGCACAAAATTAAGTGTTTATGTTCACCAAAAGACATAGGCAAGAATGCTCTTGGCAGCTTCATTTGTTGTGACTCCAAACTAGAAACAGTCCAAGTGTCCATCAATAGTAGAATGGCAAATAAATTGTGGTGTATTCACACAATGGAATACTACTCAGCAATGACGAAGAATGAACTCCACACAGCTTATGTTGAAATTCACTGAGCTTTGAACTTTGTGTGCAAATGTGTGTAACTTATCCTTCCATTGAAAAATACAAAAATGCAAACAAATGAAGGAAAGTATATGTATTAAAATGTTGGTGTGCTCAACTTTCAACGGAGGCCTGCTCCAGGGTGGGAGAGCCCCCTTCTTCACCATGCTGTGTCAAACATATCAAACATCCCTCTGGAGCATTCCTGATGGGCAGGTGCCGCCTGCAGGCTGAGTTCTGTCCCCAGCAACACCAGGGCTTGCCTTTGCCGACAGAAACATGCAGGGCAGGTTGTGCTGCCTGGTTTTACAGAGGAGAAAACAGGGTCAGGCCAGTTGTGTTTATTCTTCACTGGCTGTGCCCCTTCTGAGAAGGATTTTGACCTCAGTGTTTGAACTTCACAGTAGAGCCTCTCTACATACGTTTTAATGCTTTTCATGACTTCCAGGATGCAGTAAGAGGTGACTACCTGTGCTGTGTGCAAACGTGCCAGGGCTGTGCACAGACACAGTGGCGATGCTGACCGGACTTTGTGGGAGCCCTACCCTGGGAGCTGCAGGCCGGCCCGCCTGCCTCCGACACCAGGTTACTTGTTGGCAGGGAAGGTGCCTTGGAGCTGGGATGGGAGAACCCAGTGACTCTGATTCCCCTTTGATCATTCAGGGATTCGAGAGTGTGAAGAGTTGGATGCTTTAAAGAGAAATGTCAAGGGCCTCATTGCCATTCTTAGGCCCCTGTGGCTTTCTCTTTCCTCTGTCTGTGACTCTCAGGCATCTGGCAACGAGACAGCCTTCGTCTCTGGCGTCACTGAGCGTTGCTCGCTGTGTTCCCTGGCACGGTAAAGGATATCGTAGGCTTTGAAGGAGAATACGCCCACAGACAACGGTCATTCCTACCTGGATAGGATTCCGTTTTGAAAAGTTATTGTATGGAATAGCCTAAATGAAAGATTCTGTTCCAAGAACTCTGGACTTGCTAACAGAAGTAAAAAACATGCTCACATCCTTCCTTGGGGACCAGGACAGCCCTCTTTGAGGCCAGCACTCCGTGCTTGCTTGCAAAGCACTCAACTATTCATTTATTCAACAGAACCAAAATCATTTTGAAACAGAGTATGTTTGCAAAGATTGAGTTTTAACCAAAATAAAGGTATAGTTTCTATGATTGTGGCAAAATACAAGAGTATAAATAAAATATTAATCAGAAGGAGACACTAGTGAAGACCTCAGTTTCAACAGAAAGCACTCTACAACATGGGAGTTTATTTATGTTTTAAAATTATTATGCAAACATATCAAAAGTAGTACAAAAAAAAAAAAGAAAAACAAAACAGAAGAAAACAAAATAAAAGGTGACATTTGTTCCTCCCACTTCTGGGACAATCTTAGTGCTTTGATACTCTTTATTCCAGGACCTGTCCCCTGGAATACGTAACTATGCATGTAGTCTTCTAACGGCGGGTCCAATCGATCACTCAGAGTCGCGCTCCCTCCTCTCTCTCTCCCTCCTCATCTCTGTTATTTATTTTAAAAGTGGGAGTGTACAATCTAAATTTCATTCTGCAGTCTCAGGGACACCCTTCAGTATGCATGTGTGCAGCTCTACTTCATTCTTTGTAAAATAATTTTAAACCATTATTAAAATAACATGTGCACAGGTAAAAAAAAAATCTAACAGTATAGAAGTACATTTAAGAAACTATTTCCCACCCTACTTCCTATTCCAACCCCCAGAGAAGCCATTTTTTGATTCTGGCAGTTATGTCTGTAGCTCTAAAACGAGGTACTTATATCTCTATTTCCTAATTTGTCAGCATTAGATGATAGATGAGAAATAAGGATTTAGCACCCGCTTGGCCCCACATTTCCTGTTCCCTTTTAAATTTAAAAATATGTGGATAGTCATCCCTCAGTATGTGCGGGGCTTGCTGCCAGGACCCCGCGCGGAGCAAAGCCCGCGCATGCGCGCCTGCAGCAGCTGCGTGCTAGCTCGGCCTCACGTGTGGCGAGCACGGTGTGTCTCGTCCCCGCTTGGCTGAAAACTCCAGACGCAAGTGGGCCCGCGCAGTCCCAATCCACGTTGTTCGAGGGTCGATCTCACCATGATTAGGGTTTTACTGTTGCCTGTATATTGTCAAATACGGAGCCTGAGGGTTTATTTCCCCACTCAGTACAGGCAGTTTCGCTTCGCCCCGCCGTGGCAGCGTCCCCCGGGACAGAGCCAGCAGGCGACAAGTGTCTGTCCCTGTGTCCGTCTGTCTGGAGAGAGGGGTGTTGCGAGGGGCGGCTCAGTGCCTGTGGGGCAGAGAGCCCCGTCTGCCCTGCCGGCCGGAGCCCGGGCAGGCCGCGGCGTGGCGCGCTGGCGTCGGGGCGCCTGCGCACGCGAGCCCCGGGGTCAGTCCCAGTCCGAGGGCGGACGGGCTGCCGCCCAAGGCGAGCCGGCAGTCGGGAGGGCGCAGACCCTCTCTTCTTTCTCTTCGCGTTCTGCTCGGCCCTCGGCGGGCCGGGTGACGCCTGCCCACAGTGGGAGGCCATCGCTCCGTGGAGTCCACAGATTCAAACGCGTCTCCTCGGGAGACAGCGACAGACACACACGGGAAGAATGGTGACCGGCACCCCGCGTTCCAGTCAAGGCGGCTACAGTCACCCGCCAAGTGACACGAGAAACAAATCCCCTCCACCGCCTGTTGCACCTCCCCTTTCCCGTCAGCCCCTTGTCAAGGCATTACTTTTTACATTTTGAATATTCCATATTGTAATCCACATAGATTGATTTAAAAAACAGAACAACCCAAGAGAATATTTTCATATTAACTTGACAGCTGTCATTCCTTGAAGAATGAGCGGTGTGACTGAACTGCCAGGGAAGGAGGTGGCGTCCTGAGCCACTGACCAGTGCCCCCAAGGCCAGAACGAGCAGACTCTGTTATTTATACATTACCCAGTCTCAGCATTCTGTTATAGCAGCACAAATGGTCTAGGGCAACCTCCCTCTCTCTGCCTTTGAGGTTGTAGGTATGTTCCACCATGGGGAACGACTGCCGGACCTCATGGTATGAGGGAGCATCGTGCGGGTTGAGGACTGTGGGTTTGTTGTCTGTGTGGGGGTGGCAGGAGCTGGCTCTTAGGCTGGGCACCGCCACACTGTGGAAGGGGGTGATTTGGTGGACTGCTATGGAATCCCCCACGTTGTTCAGGGTAGCAGGGACCATGCCATTTGGGAGGCAGAAGTGAAGCACAGAAATTTTCCTTTTATGCTTGGAGTCGGGGGCAGGCCCTCCAGCTGCTGCTGCAGCTCACACGTCCTCCTGGTCTGCTGGCTGTCCAGACTGGGGTGGGTAGTGGCCAGGCCTGCGGCCGCCCCAGCAACAACCATGTCTCCCTTAGCTTCTCTGTCCCCTGGGCCAGATGTGTAACTCGCTCTGAGACGAGGTGTCCCCTTATCCCACAGGGTACTCACGTCATGGAAGCTGGCTGCTTGGAGCCGGGAGCACACACGGTGGGCAAGCCCATCTCGGGGTCCGGCTGCACATGCCTCCTCACATGCCTCTCCCCTTCCCCTGGCTGCCCCTGGACTTCCGAGAGAGCAGCTATCATGGCTCAGAGTCACGGTGGACATCATGCCTCATGGTTCTGTGTCCCTGAGGGAGCCCCTACCAGCCCCACGCACCCACCAGAGCAACCAGACCACCTGGGAAGAGGGATACCTCCACATGTTTTCTTGTCTTCCATGTGTTCTTCTTTAGATATAATGTGGTCTCATTTCTGTTGTGTTTATAATAAAATAAATTAAATTTACCTAATACTACGTAATGACCAAAACCGTCTGCCTGCCAGGGAAACTGGAGATCTGTTTACTTAGTTATAAGCCTCCATCACACTTTGAAAACCAGGGTGTCGGGCTCTAAGCTCACCCAAGTGCAGAGACACAGCAGCCTCTGCAGGGAGACGCCCTCCCCCTGCGCCCCTGGGTGCACCCTCCCCTCCCTGCCCCAGTCCAGACCCTGGTGCCACAAGCACCGAAACAAAGGGCTTTCCTAGGGCCTGCGAGGGTTTGGGATGCCCCCTGCACCCCTTCACTGATGGTTGCCAGGATAATCACCCCACTGCAGATCCCTAATGACGACTAAAGGATACTTTTCATTTCAGCCGAGTGCTTACTGAGGGCCATGCACTAGGTTAAACACTATTTACGTATTCAGATTTTATCGTGCTGTATTGAAAGGATTCAACAAGAATCAAAAACGAATCCAGCAAACCCCATGTGAAGGACAGAGGTTACTAGTGCAGCGAAGCACCCTGCCGTCCCCGTCGCCCACTCTCCTGATAGGACTGCGACACGCTGGGTGTGCCTCAGTCTCTCGTGTTGCTTTGTCATTGTAACTGCATGCGTATGTGCCTGACCCACTCTCCTGCATTATTTTATAGGTTTTCAACTTTACAGAAATGGTTAATATGCCTAACTCAAAGATTCCTTGGGAACCTCAAGGTTGCAAATTAACATGCAGTCTCGTAGAAGGACAGCCGGCCTTTGAAACAGGTGCCTTTTCTATTTTAGAATTCATTTCACACACCCTTTTATGGGAGTTTTCTTTTTTCCCCATTCTGTGTTTGAGCCTCTTCTGACCTACAGTAAATCTCACTGTTTTGTTAGTATCTTCTATGGCTGTGTATGGCTTCTTCTAATTATTGTTCATCAAATCTATTCCTCAGCGTCATGTCAAAATCAGATGGTTACTTTTTCCATCTGTTGCCACAATCTGTTCAAACCATCACATTCAGTGAACTCGCAGGAAACTGTAGCAGCCAAAAAGAAGAACGAATGTGCTTCAACCAGACTTAATGTGGACAGGGTTTCAATATGGAATACTGTATTTGAAATCTTCTTATATAATGTCGAGTGCAGAAAAATCGCTGTGTTCTCTGGTGCTGGAGGCGGGTAACACAAAAGCAACAGTGAGACACAAGCAGGAAACCCTCCCAATATTCTTGCCCTAAGGTATAACAATATTTCGTAAAGAGCCTCTCCATCCCCAACCCTTGCCTCTTCAACCACAGACAGTCTGAGCTCGGAGAGAAAATTGAAGTCCTTATATTACTTTTCAAAGGCTATAAATGAATTGAAAGGGAAAGTCCTGTTCTTGAAAGCATTTCATGTGAGCAGAGTGGGCCTGTTCCACTGAGCTGCTCTTGTTACACAGAAAGCTACGGTCCCTTCCTCATTAAGTAAAGTGGCTTGCAAAGCCGCTGTGTCTTCATCATGTGCTAATGGCATTAGGGCCAGGGAGCCAATTGGCAGGACAGGGTCAGGAGAGTGAAGCGGAGCCCAGGGAAAAGGGGGCCGTGGCAAAGCCCACTATATTTTTTATTCCAGAGGCAACAGTGTCTCTGTTCACTGTAGCGGATACAGAATGCAGCAGAAGATTGCTCTGGAATAAACCCAGTGGAGAGAGAAAGACAGAATCCAACTGTCTACATGTGTTTTCCAGAAGAGACAAAGGGTGGGCCTCCATCACAGGGTCGCTCCCTGGCCTAGCCTGGATGGCCCCATTTCTGTGTGCCCCTACTTCAGTCCTGGAGGCTAAGGGGATCCCAGGATGCTCCCATGTGTGGCATTGTCCCCTTTGTCAATGACAGTTTGAAGTAGTGTATTGCTTTGGCTTTCAGAGCAGAAAATAGATTCATTGGTGGTTTTTAAAAAGCACACCTTTTCATGGCTAAGTACTCAGGTGTTTTACACTTTTATTTTCATTGTGCAGTTATCAACTCTTGCTTTCGCTTAACTGTGTGAAGCGGCAGCCAGCATGTTAGAGTGCGGCCCTCTGTTCGCCCCACCCCCGAATATCCAGAGGCACCTGCTGCTCATGAAGGGCTGTGTGCGAGGGCCAAGGTGGGCCGAAGGGCTCTAGCTGTCCTGCAGAGTCGCTGCTTGGTTACACGGCGCGAGTCCTGGATCTGGAAGAATGTTTCCTCTTCATTCCTCCTTCTCTCTGCATGGAGTGGGCTGAGAAGGGCCACAGGGTCGGTCGGTCTCAAGGGCGGAGCCAACTTTGGGACAGTGGTTTTTATGGGTGCCAAGAGGGCCTCCTCCCCACGATGGTGCCTGACATTCCCCCGTGAGAAGCTCGTGTCTTTAGGGCTCAGGTCTTTAATGATGTTGGTACTTCTAGGAGTGTCTGTGCTTGAATCTCACCACCTCCCTCCTCAGACGCAGGTGGTGGCCAGATCTGACAGGGAGAATGCCAGGGAGCAGGGTGGGGACGACGGGGTGTCCCGGGAGCATCAGGGGAAGGCGGGTGGCTTCACGGAGGGTGCTCCCTGTCTCGGTGTGCACTTGAGCCCTCTCCCCAGCCGCCAGCCTGAGAGGAGCAGCGGGAGAGTGGGGCCTGCGTGGGGCTGCCGGGCTCTGCCCGGGGCTGAGACCTCGTTTCCTCTCTCATCCCAGCCTCCGGCCGCTCTTGGCTTCTCCGGGCCAAATTCTTGGAGAGGCTTTGACACTGCAGGGATGAAAGACGGTGGGGTGAACAGATGAAGGAGGGGCCACGGGGGAGAGGCCCAGGGAGCAAGCTCAGAGGCAGCTGTGCTGGGGACCTGGGTCCCATCTAGAACCATCCTCCCCCAGGAGCCTCAAGTGCTGGAAAGCCCAGGAGTTGAGGTCAAGCCTGGGGAAGGAATTGTGCCTCCTGGCGGTCCCTGCTGGAATGCCTGCTGGTTATCTGGGTATGTTTTCAAAACTTTTCAGCTAGTTTTTTTTTTTTTTTTTTTACAAACAAAAGCATATGTGTATCCCAACATTTAAAACAAGCAAAAGTAGACTGTTCCTATGAACAGTGTGTCCATTTGTCCTGGGCAGGAGCACCTACCCACACACCTTGCAGGGCTGCTCTCTGTGGCCTTGTTGTGACAACAGACACATCACCATGGTAACAGACCATAGTCAAGATGCTGAAGGTGTGTTGACATCCATCAGAGGCCTCAGCCTCCGTGCTGCCCAGGAAAAGGCACAATGTGCAGCAAACTCCTGTCATGGGCGTGGCGGATGAAGGGATGAATGCGCCTTCTGCATCCGAGACACCAGCCCCTGGGGAGAAACATCTTTTTGCCCTTGACAGCATGAAATGCTGCCTGTTTCTGATGAGAGTGTAATTGATGTCTGCATATCTGCTGTGATAAAATGCTAGACCTCTGGAAAGTGGTCGTGGCTCTCTCTCAGCTTAAAAGATGGCAAGGGAGGGTGACAGGTGAGGCCCTGGCTCATCCGTCCCCAGGGTGAGGTATAGCCACCCCCCCCATTGTCTGTAGATGGTGATGGGCGTGGTGGGGCTGGGAGATGGCACAACCTGGGACCAGAGTGAGACCTTTGACTGGAAACTCACCCCCTTTTTGTGCTTTGTTGAGTCTCAGCGAAGCTTAACCTGAGTCCTATCTAGGAAGGGGAGGGGAGGGGCTCCCTGGATTGTCAAATGTACAGAAATAATTGAAAGCCCTTGGGGGAGAAATCAGCCTTGGGTCTGTCTTGGAAGCAAGATATCTTGGAAACTGTGGCCTCAAGGGTGCAGGGAAGTGTGACTGGAACAGGAACTTGGGGCAGGAATGGGTTTTGTTCCCTTCACCAGACCTGGGTGGGCTTGGCCATGCAGTCTATGGCTGGCCTGGAAGCAAACTCTAGAAGCCCCTGCCCTCTTGGAAGAGAATCTCCTTTCCTCACCAGTGGACAGTCCAGTCTTTGTGCACCCTACGTGTCCCAGGAAAGTGCCCAGGACGGGGCATGAGAAGCAGAAGGTTTCCAGGCTGCTACAACCCAGAGCACCGACCAAGAGCACAGCCCAAGCGGTGCTCTGTGACTTTCAAGGCTCCCTGCGCTGAGTCTTCATTCTTAGAGCTCTCAGCCACCAAATGAGAAGTCTGAGCCTTCTGAGGCCACTGTGCTGGGGGTGGCCAAGCTGCAGGGGGGCTTTATGGAGGGCTCCCAGCTGGCAGCCCCAGCTGACGTCTGACTGCCGCTGCATAAAACCCTGCACAGGAACTCGCTCAGCTGAGTCCTCCCCACCTTCACCTGTACAATTGTGAAGTGTCGTGTGATACAATGGCGCTGTTTTAAGCTACTAGCGTGGAGTAATTGGTCACGCGTGCATAAGGCTGTGCACATGCCCAGACAAGACCTAAGAAGGCCCCAAGTGTGACCCCTGGCTGCCTCGAGCCCTATGCCAGCAGGGAGAAGGCTAGAGCAGAGTGGGACCCACTGGCTGGTGGGCGTTGAAGGCGTGCCCGACACACGCCACAGAGCCTTCTGCAGACCGGGCCACTAGTCAGGATTCTCCAGAGAAATGGAACCAACAGGACATGTGATGTGAAATTCTCCTGAAGGTCAAAAGAAATCTAAGCTTGTGAAACTCACAAACTGAGTGAGCAAAATTTTTGTTTAGCACCAGAGGCTGAAAATACAACAAGCTCTGAGCTACTGGAGATCTTTATTTTTATTTTATTTTATTTTTATAATTTTTTTTTGAGACAGAGTCTCACTTTGTTGCCCAGGCTAGAGTGCCGTGGCGTCAGCCTAGCTCACAGCAACCTCAAACTCCTGGGCTCAAGTGATCCTCCTGCCTCAGCCTCCCGAGTAGCTAGGACTATAGGCATGCGCCACCATGCCCGGCTCATTTTTTCTATATATTTTTTTAGTTGGCCAATTAATTTCTTTCTATTTTTAGTAGAGACGGGGTCTCGCTCTTGGTCAGGCTGGTTTCGAACTCCTGACCTTGAGCTATCCACCCGCCTCGGCCTCCCAGAGAGCTAGGATTACAGGCGTGAGCCACCGCGCCGGGCCTCCAGGTATTTTTTTAAAAATAGCTTTAATGGGGAGTTTGGTCAAGTGTGCCATTCTCAACAAGTCTGTGCCTTGTCAAGTTGGTTCCAACTTGATTAATCCAAGAAGATTAGCCAGCTGTCCTAAACAAGTTCTTTTTCGCTCCAGAGTTTCTGT
>CAUYPO010040908.1:0-37656 GCA_963574435.1 Cheirogaleus major
AGTGTTCACCAGGGTTGGGGGGGGCAAGACCCACATCATAGGGATGTGGCGAGCATTGTCGGGGGGATGGGCATACCTCTAACCCTTCTTAGGGAGAGGCATAGATATACAATGTATCCAAAATGTAAAAAAAAAAAAAAAATCTTATGTTGGATGGAGGGCAGGCGGGAGAGGGGAGGAAGTGTAGAGTTACATAATGTGTGCCTTGCCTGGGCCACCTGGGGATTGGACTCGCTTGAAGCTCTGACATGTGGGGGGGGGAGGGGGGAGGAGCAATGTATGTAACCCTAACAACATTTGTACCCCCATTATATGATGAAATAAAAGCAAAAAAAAAAAAAAAAAGAAAAAATATAAAATAAAATAAGTTCAGGATGAAATTTTGAGCAGTTTTAAGGCATATGTACTTGCTAAGAATCCCCAGTTTTTAAAAGATTGAAAGATTGAATATTTATTTATAAATAATAACATTTAACAATATTTATGATTTCTTCAAGTTTATGCTAATAGTATTTACTGATCTATTATTTTTGTGAGTTATTGTCTAATAACTTGTCTAATAGTTTGAGTCTATTCATCTTAAGGACTGAATTCAGTTTTCAATCATTTCTGAGCTTATAGTGAAGTCTTGATTTCCTCTTCCATAGAAAGGAAACAGAAGGTAATGGAGAGAGACAACAAGCCTTCACTTGTTTGGCTGCAAGCTTTTAGCACCAGCTTGCTATCTGTACGAGTGGTGTCAGCCCTCATCACACCTGCTTACAAATGTGAGGACAGGCAGGGCCATGATCAGTCAGTCTGGTTATTGACTTCTGGCATCTCACTTCAAAGGTGGTGGAGATTTCACCACCTGCCCCCGTGATGTGTGAAAACTTTGCTCTGAGAAATTTTGGGACCAGTAATAGGTTGAATGAGAACATTGCTTTGAATGTTTATGAAAATTTCCCAGGGCAATGAGAGTATGAATTGTGATTCTAGCCGTCTCAACTAACATGTCATCATTCTTTTAAATTCTAGTGTCAAAATTTTAAAAATCACATTATAGTTTTTCTGACAATAGTAAATTATAGGAAAGAAAATCTTATCTTTGACTTTTAAACAACAATTAAATATTTGCCTCTAAAATTCTAAATTTGTTTCCTCCATGGTAAGGTCTACTTGGTTGAATTAGCTGAACACTTGTACTTCTTCACATACTGATTTCCAGAACAGCTCACGTGCTTTTAAATGCCTGTAAGTACATGAGATTCAGAGAAGAGGGAAAAGCTGACGTAGCCATAATTGCACTAATTTTGTGATTATAAATTTTCTTGGAGGTTCTTTAAAAGTTTTAACATGATTGGTTCTACTACAGGTCCCAGCTAAAAAAAAGGAAAAAAAAGATAAAAGTAAAATTTTAAAAAGTTTTAATGTGATTGGTAGGCCACCCTATTTAAAGAAACAACAGATCTATAACTCTGTGCACTAGGCTTAACATTAAATTTTCACTGCTTTCTGATGTCAATGCTTGTTATTATCTTTATAATTAAATCTAGTTTTCATTTATCATCCAAACCAGATAATCAGCATCTTGTGAATCCTCGTCTATTTTCAGATGCCTAGATTCACTGCCCAACCTGTCCATATCTCATGAGAATGTGTACAAAAGAAAGAATTGAGGTTTATAATTATAAAGAATATTGACCCTTGGAATGACATTTAAAAAAAATTATTATTCTTTAGTTTTCTTTTACAATTAAAGATTCAAAAAACAACAACAACAACAAACTTCTGGCCTTGCTTTTCATCTCACCTCCACGAAGATGTTAAAAGAGTTGCTTTGCACTCATCCTGTTTGTACAACAACCTTCCCTAAGGAACCCTGGACCATTATTGTTCTCCCCTGTTCCTGTCAGTAATTCATTCAGGAAGCCTTCTTGAAGAATGGTGTTTTCTACTTTATTATCACTGCTGACGAATATGTTACACATGGATTGTAAAAAATGTGAATGTAATAAAAGGGATAGCAATACAACTATAATGAATATAATTTAGTCCTTCAGGATGTAGAATTTGCAGTGGTGCAGACATTCATTTTGAACACCAATGATAATTACATTGTAGCTATAAAAAGTATAGCAAATGGACTGAAACGGCCTTCATCTTGTAATCCTCTGCCAGTTGTTCTATAAAAGGAATTCTTTCTATGATTTTGTTAACTGTCTCTTTCTTACATAGAAGAAGAGGGAAGTAAGGGTGTGGGTAATGGAAGATAATGAGAGGAGGGTGGATGGGTGTGTGAACTGTAGTTATTTGATAATGTGTTACAGTATATAAGGAATAGTAATATTAGCAAGCCTCAGCAAGGATAGACCATAGATGTAATCAGAGGCAGGGACAGAGAGCAAGACACCGAGACAAGTTATATGGTCTCAGTAATGGACAATGCCACTTTGTTCTCTTCTAAATCAAACAATAAATGGAAGACTCTCAAGCTTAGTCACCCAGGTCATGACATAAAGGTCAATTTGATCTCTCTCTTCACTTCCTTCCACCCCACAGGGAGTCCTCTGCTTTTGGAAGGATAGACACATTGCAGGGCAACAGTGCAGGGCCCATAGTCATCCTGAGTCACCCCCAGCTTCCCCTCAGGCCTCCTGAGTCGCCTCCCAGGAATGTAGCAAGCAGTGAGCCTGCGGGGCAGGGCTTTCCTCCTCCACCTGACCAGGTATGGCGGAGAGAGCCCACTCCACAGCCTCTGGTCCCATTTTCCTTGGAGTTAATTCTTATTCACTCTCTTCAAAAATGTTAATTAGAGTTTATCCACTATGGTCCCTGCGTTACCGCTTTTTTGAGCAAGCAAATCAGGTAATTCTTCTCTTAAGCTGCAGCTTCCTGCTGAGTTGCGTCTTCTCTCCTGACTCCTGTCGAATGCCTGATGAAAAGTGCTGCTCATGGTATGTCCAGTTAATATATGATTTCTCCAGCTGAGACCATTTGTCTGAGGGATATTTCCATCAGTTACAATCGAATCCTGAAACATTTTCACCATGGTATGCTGCAGTCTCCTTGAGCACGAGAAGGACTTAACTTTTAAAAGCTCTGTAGTTTCCCCAAAAGGAGAAAGCCTCCCTCTAAATGAGCAAAATTCAGCAGGTCTGGGACAGCTAACCTTGATCCTCCTAGCTGGTGTCCGATTGCTGCTTCCAGCCCAGCCTCCTTTCTGTTTTTTAACGTGGGCTCCTTTTTATGTTCACTTATTTTATTACTTGAAAGAAAACAGCAGGACCTGGAAGCTCTAGCCCAGTCATGCTCCTGGACTCTTGTCTTGCCCTGTGGTCTCTTTTGATCTAAATTTCTTTCTCGCGATTACAAATGTGGCAGCTGAGAAGCCTGAAGAATCTGAAATAAACCAGGGGTTTGTATGAAGGTGTGTATGTAAGTATGGGGAGTAAGGTATGTCGTGCATGTATCGCTGCCTGTGCTCACGTTGGCTACAGTTGCAGATATTGCAGACTCCCTCTCCAAACAGAGATGTTAAGGTCATACTAAAGTGTGAGTTCCTACAGTGTGAGTTTAATTACAACATATGGTGAGTTACAACATGCTTCGGTGCTGGTTTTAACACTTGTGAAGTAATTGGAGGATTGTCCATTCTTAGATATTTAATTGCCTCGTGACTGCAGAAGAGGTATTGTCACAAGCTGGTTTCACAATGAAAGGCCAGCCCTGGGATGCTATGGTCTAGGTTGGCCTGCTTTTCTTGGGCAAAGACAACATGAACTCCAGCCTGCCTTTGTAATATGCTGCTCTTTCAGCTGTATTTTTTTCTTTCTTGACTGGTTCTTAAAAGAAAAAGTCAAATTTTAAAAGAAATAGCATTTGAATTACACCTTGGCCTCACACTGTTCATTTAGGGAGGGCATATATGGCATTCTAGCAATGACAATCATGTACATACATTTATTTGAATTCTTATGAGTGTCTACCTTTTTCTTAAATCTCCTTAATTTATTTAATAAAGATGTTAGCACCTACCATATGCCAGACATTAAGAGTTTTAAAATTCATACCGCTTTTTTTATATTGTGTATTTTATATTGTAAATTTAAAATTATATTTTGAGTTTATGTTTATGTGCTATTTTGAAGGTGAGCCATTTTGATGTTCTTAAAGAACTCTAACATACAACTTATTCTTCATTTGCACTATGAAGTAGACTCATGATTTTCAACTCACTTAAAATACTAGGTTTTTAATTGAGTTGAATTATTTTGTAGACTAATTTTATGTGTAATTGAAATGTTTCCTTATAGATATTTCAGTACATTTTTTTAAAACTTTGTTTTATTTTTTTTTTTTGGAAAGGAATCTCACTCTGTTGCCTGGGCTAGAGTGCAGTGGCATCAGCCTAGCTCACAGCAACCTCAAACACCTGGGCTCAAGCAATCCTCCTGCCTCAGCCTCCTGAGTAGCTGGGACTACAGGCATGTGCCACCATGCCCAGCTAATTTTTTTCTATTTTTAGTTGCCCAGTGAATTTCTATTTTTTAGTAGAGACAGAGGTCTCACTCTTGCTGAGGCTGGTCTCAAACTCCTGACCTCAAGCAATCCTCCTGCCTTGGCCTCCCAGAGTGCTAGGATTACAGGTGTGAGCCATCATGCCCAGCCTGGGTACATTTTTTTTGCTATGGATTTGTTTCTCATATCTAATTCTTAATCCTGGAAAAATAATTTTAAAAACTAAGCATGGAATCTTTCTATTATAGATAAGACTTAAGGCCTTTCCCGTCCCAGATTCTGTTTGATACTAAAACCAGAAGTTGTGTTTTCAGCCTGAATAAGGAGCCAGAGCTTCTTGGAGAAAGGCTGATTCTACGGCCGGGTCAGGAAAGGTACTTGATGAGCCTGGGATTTTGTGTGCCAGAAAGTAAGGAAGTGCTCAAACAGTGATGAAGACACATCAAAAGGACACAGAAGCCAGCTTGAATGAGCTCCAGTTGGCCAAATCTGAGATAATTTCAGCAAGAGAGTGAGCATGAGAGTAAGAAGGAGAAACTAATGAATTATAATTGAATAAAACAAGAATTCATGGTCCAAGCTGATAATAAATAAAGAAGAAGGGAAAGCTGTTTCTTATAGTAAAATGCTGGCTGGTAGAAAGAGAAGAGTAATAGAGAAAATAGGGTTAGAAAATTACCATTTTGCAATCATCACAGTAAAATTGACTCCAGCTAGAATGATCAATAGATGCTAAATCTAGCAGAGGGAATTTTGATGAGGAACAAGGTATGTACACAGCTTCAAAATCTTTCTCCACAAATTACTTAATAGTTATAACAGAGAAAAGAATGTTTAGTGTAGAAGTGGGGTAACATCTTACTTAACCAAGTGGATCAGCATTGATGTCACCAACAAGAGGCAAAGGAAGATTAAGCACATCCCAGTGTGATACCATGAGAAAGCCACAACATCACTCATGTCGTAATCCAACCAAAAATGAATTATCTCTGTCTAATCATGAGGAAACAGTAAAGAAACCCAAATCTTCATAGATATATTCTATGAAATAACTAGCCTGTATTAATCAAAAATGCCAATGGCATGAAAGACAAAGGAAGGTCAAAAAACTGCTCTGAATTAAATGAGAAAAAAGAGATATGGCAACTAAATGCATGTGTGATCCTAGGCAGTATTCTGAACTGGACAAAGATTCTAGAAAGGATATTTTGGGAACAAGTGAGGAAACTGAAATGGACTTTAAAATGTTACAACAATATTAAATTTTCTCAATTTAACTATTTTAATTTAATTATTTAATAATTATTAGTAGTATATATTTAATAATTATACTGCGGTTATCGAAAAGAAAAAATATTGTTCTTAGAAAATATAAACTGAAATATTATGAAATAAAGAGGTATGATGTGTGCAACCTACTTTTATGTGGTTCAGAAAATAATTTATATTTTTAAAATGTGTAATACATATTTAATAGATGGATATAGATAAATGAGACAGATAAAGCAAATGTTAAAACTCAGTAAATCTGAGTAAACAGTGTTTAGGTGTTCTTTGTACTGTTCTTGTAACTTTTCTGTAAGTTTGAAATTACTTCAAACACAAAAATAAAAACAGAAGGAAACAATCAGCCACATTTTTCTTGAATGCTTAATACAGCCTCATGACTCTGAAAAGCAAAAAGGTACTTAGAGACATAGAACTACCCATTAGAACTTTAAAATCCATTTGACAAGCCTACGTTAGCAAATAAAACAAGTAAATTAATGAATCTTACATAATATTAATAAGTCAGTTAGAACTGCATATGAGTTATGGAGTAAACCTATACAAGTTAAGGATGTATTTATTTATCCCAGAGCACTATCCCTGATCATATGAAGTTACAGGGTTCTACCTTTCTTTCCGAAGTCATGTAGATTCAATTTATTTTCTGGAATTTTTTTTTCCATTTGTCTGTGTAACAAAAAAGCCTTGCCCCAGGGTTCAGGACACTTAGCTCCTATCCTATCTCTGTCACTGAAGAGCTGTTCAACTTTACCAAGTTAGTTAATGTTGTGTGGCTTCAATTTCTTCATCTGTGAAATGAGGAAGATGAACTCAACAATCTTTGAGCTTTTTCAACTTTGAAGGCCTATGATTCTACATGGAATGGAAACCGTAAGAACTATGCAGGCGGAAAGCTAATGAAAGTAGCTGATATGTTAAATGTGCTTTGGTGATTTGCAGTTAGGATGCATAAGCAAATGGTCATAAGTCTATGGAAGCCACACACTTTGAAGGTAAAAACACTTCATATTCCAATGCTGCTTTTATATCAAGTGTTCCCATGCCTTTAATATTATTTGACATTTCTAGCAACGCTGCTATGAGATAAGTAGGGCATATATCATCAACTCAGTTTTTCAAGAAACAAAACGGAGGCACTGAGAGGTTACCTTTATATCTTTAAACAAATTAATGTTTATTTCTTGGTCTACCAACTTTAGAACTGGAGTCACAATCACCTAAAATGAGAAAACTAATGCCCCATCTTCTTTTATCCATCTTATCTCCATTTTCTAATTTTTTCCACTGTCAATGTTTCTATCACCTGGGCTCTGTTTTTGATGATTGATTATTCTATACTTTGCCAATAGGTTGACTAAAACATTTTTTTAGTAAAAAGATTTTGTACTATTATAATAATGTGATTATTATTAAGGAACAAAGTAGCATGGTTAGATCCATAAAGAGGGAGATATAACCCTGTGTTAATGAACCTATACTACTTGAAGAATATTTCAAGTGTCAAGGTCAAAATGATTCTTTTCTTCAATTTATCTAAATATCACATAATATTATAGTTTGTTTTATATTTAGACCATGATTTCTTTATATATCCTTTCAGGGATTTGAATTTCTAATTAACATTCTTTTTCTGTGGACAGAATTATAACATGCCTCCAGCTTTCGTCTTGTCAAAGATCATCTAGTTCCTTAAGAAGAATATTTCCTGAAGGGATATTTCTACTTGAAGACTTATTCTCCTGAATCCTCTGATTTTTTATTACTATTTGGGCTGTTGATATTCTAAAGCTTGCTGAACAGCTCTTATCCAACAATTATTTTTCATAGATTTCTAGGTCAAGTTCACTTTTTTCTTGGCTGCCATGATCTTCTTTGTCTTGGATTACTTTTTATTTTTGTTCTAGTACATCCCTAAATAATTGAGTTTTTTTCCCAGAAAGTATGCACAGGAGGTAAAATCTCTAAGTACTTGAATGTCTAAAAATGTCTTTTGGACTTGAAAAATAATTTAGATAGGTATATAATTCTAGTTTGAAAAGAATTTTCCCTCAGAACTGTTAAAGCATTTTCTGTGATATTCTAGCATCCAGTTTTGATGAGGAGACTGACACCAGTCAGATTCTCATTTCTTTGTAGATAATTTGTTTCTTCTCTCAAAAAGTTTTTAGGCTCTTACCTATTCACACAGCAAAGTTTCAGGAAAGGTGCCTAGGAGTGGCTTCCTTTACTCATGTATCATTTGGTGATCTCCTTAAGTGATCTCACTTATTTATTCAGCAAAAACAGAGGACACTAGTTATGTGCCAGGTATCACATGGCTGGGCTTTGGCCCTTCACAGGCGTGTTGTTCAATTCTTTAAGAGACTGCTTCTTTGGTGTTAGTTTAATTAGGCAGACACATCACTCCCGCATATGGGAGTACAGAATGGGGTGAAGGTGGACACAAGTAAAGAAAAGTAAAAAGTAAAAGAAAAAGTAAAGGTAAAGCTTTTCTGTAGATGTTAAACTGATATCCTTGATTTCTGCCTAACTTTCTCCTGGCAGTCTTGCCAATTTCAAGCTTCGAACTTCCAGCTTTCTTCTGCTTAATTTCTTGGTTGTAGATGTTTTGGCTTTGGCTTATAACAATGAAATCTAACTTTTACTGAACAACATTCCAGCAACACTCTTAAGTGCTTATATTGTGTGTCAACTTGGCCAATCCACACAACAACCCTACAAGGTAGGCCCTATAATTACCCACATTTTATAATGAGAAAACAGTGTTATTGAATATCATATAGCTCATGACTGGCTGAGCTGACATTTGAATCCAGGCAGTCTAGGATCCCTTCCTCCACTTGTCTTGGAGAAATATATATATAAATTAATTTAATTCCACGATCCTGGGATTTATTATGAATTTATTCCCTTTCATACACATAAATAAATAAATAAATGTATATGTGTACATATATATATTTTAAACAAGCATTTCAGGGGAATGTGAGGTGGAGTGGCCAAGAAGGAAAGGCATGTGTTCTGTCTGCAATGTTTGACTGAAATCTACCCATAATTTCTGAATGCTAAATTCACCAAGGCCAGACCTGGGTATAGGTAGTTGCTTAGGCTGTGAGGTTTTACGACATAAAGGCAGACAATGAATAGCCATAGGCTTACTTTTAGAGGTCTCAGATTGCTGTGGTTACTCTTCCCATTGCTTTAACTACCTCCTACTGCCACAGCTGGAACAACTTCTTACTGGTAAAACCTAAAGATGCAGCTTAACTCTCCCCTTCCCTGCCATGCTTGTTTCTCTGATTGAACTGGTGTAGGTAGGGCAGGTGGGTGGAAGGAAGTAGACAACCAAGGGAAAGCAGCACTAGGGCTGAAGGGAGGAAAGAGCGAGGAATGAAATGTGTATGGAAGCTGGGCTTGGCTCCCACTTTCTGCTAATTTCTGAATGTCCATAATGAGTCATGCGTTGTTCTAGGTGTTCTATGTATATCATTCTGTTTAAGTCTATTTAACTTTCATAATGATCCTATAGTAAAGGTATTATTCCCATTTTATAGATGGGGACATTAAGGCTCAGAGAGGTTAAGAAATTTGTCCAAAGTTACACAGGCAGCATGTTCATCTGACTTTAAAATCCATTCCAATCTGCCATGATGCCTCTTGACTCCCTAGGACAGTATTTGGAATGGAGCTGGTGATTCTGCATGCGCTCTCTCTCTCTCTCTCTCTCTCTCTTTCTCTCTCTCTCTCTCCCTCTCCCTCTCTCTCTCTCTCTTTCTTTCTCTGTATCTCTCACTACACTCATACACACACACACATGCACACACAGACAACATGAATTAACTAATCTCACCAACAGTTGCTGAGCAGTTATGTACCAGGTATTTGATAGGGTCAAGTGATTGATACACTCTCTTCCATGAGTCAAATCATGCCTCTCAAACACACTTTGATGCAACTTTCTAAGGAGTGGGGGTGGGGGAGATAGTGCAGAATTTGTGTTCAGCTAGGTGGCTGCCTATAGATCAGGACTGGAGCCCTTTCTTGTCTGCCACTACACCTGGAATTCTGATTCTGGAGCTCAGTTCCTTTGAGGTGAGATATTTTGCCATACTAAGAAGCAAACCACTTTGTTAGCAGTCTTTATCACCTTATTGTGAATTACATTTATGGGATTTAATTTAAATAATACTGCAATAGATCACAAAATGGTCACAAATTACTTATATCCCTTTACATATATGCCCTCTTGCAATGGAATTTTTTGTTATGCTTCCCACCAAAGGCTGAGTATATTTCTCTGGTCTTTAATCCTAGGCTTGGACAGGTAACTTGCTTTGGCCAATGGGACATCAGACAATGTGATGCAGGCTGGGTGTGATGTCTCACACCTGTAGTCCCAGCTACTTGGAAGGCTGAGGTTGGAGAATTGCTTGAGCCCAGGAGTTTGAGCAACAAACTCAAACTGTTTGCCTGGGCAACTTAGTGAAATCCCATCTCAACAAATTTTGTGTTTCAGAGGCTTGAAAAGTACTTTCACATAGGGTTTGTCTTCTGCTGCTGAAAATCTTTCTGCTACCATGTGAACTAGCCTTCTCCAGGTTGAGAGAACATGGAAAAAAGGCCTTAAATATCACAGTTATCCTAGTCGCTGCCTCAGATGTGAGAGGGAAGCCATTTTAGATTATGATGCTTGAAATCTAGATGTCTAATGTAAAAGCACCATCACCCACAGAATTTTGAGAAATTATAAACGATTGTTGTTTTATGTTACCAAGTTTTGCTGTGTTGTCTGGTGAGGCAGAGTCTAACTGATATACATAGCTCGTTGAGGTAGATTAGGGAAGGGAAAGCAATGCAGGAAGGGAAAGGGACTGAGTAGAAAGGACCTTGATTATCGTTTGTGCAACAAAAGGGCCTGAACCTTTGGATAGAGGCAGGGGAGCCTCTAAGGAGAGAGGCAAAAAAGAAGGAAGGGAATACACCAGTAAAAAATTCACTCTTTCTCATGACTGACCTTTGCATAACTCCAAGAAGAAACATTTAGAATGTCAGCACTTTATCCCAGGTCAGGATTTTGCTGTGATTTGAACAATCCAAAAGTGATCTGACACTCTTGTTTACTTTTTATTTAATGGTCCAGAAGAAGAAATAATTTCTCAATAGAGTCATTTGAGTTTCATATTGACAAGAACTCTGAGTCTGAATATAGCCATTATCTGAAATTTTGCAACAGCAGAAGTGGAAGCCACCTCTTGTTCTCTGCACACTCCTGCCATATTGTTATTAACACTGTACTCTGTCAAAGAACATCAGACCCTAACAGTCCAGTTCAGTATCACATCTTTATTTGAGTAATATGCTTTCTCCCTCTTCTGCCCTTCTAATATAATGCTTTCTCTTTCTTCTGCAATGTAAATGATTCACTTTGTTATCTGGTTATTCAAATGGATGTCTGTCATTGTCTTCAGAGACTTTAAGCTTTCTAAGGGCAGGGACCTTGTTTATTATTCATTCATCCTTTCATTAATTTATTCATGCAGGAGATGTTTATTGTGTAATGATGGCTCATCCCTGATTTTAAGGCTCTTGTTATATAAATATTAGAGAAAAAAACATAAATCAGCTTTTAAAGAATGTTGTAATGTTAATATTGAGTATTTATAAAATGTTGTGTGAACATAGAGAAGAAAGAGGAAAAAGAATTGGTTTGACTCATGCACCTGTATTCTGATTGTCTTTCTGCTCCTTCACTTGTATTGCAATCATGCTGGCTCTTTTCAGTTCTTTGGGAACCATGAGTTACTTTCTAGGCTTACCACCTTTGAACCAGTGGTTCATGCTGCCAAAATGCTATTCCTCTTATCTCTACATGATTGGTACACCCCCAAAAAGTTACACCTAATGTAAGTAACCAGTCACTGGATGTCATATGACCCTGCATGACACTAGCCATGATTTGTTAGTGTCTTTTCCCCTCTATCTCCCTCTCTTCTTTCCTTCCCTTCTCTGTGTTTCTTTCCTTCTTTCCTTCTTTGCTCCATTTCTTTTTTCCCTCTCTTCCCCACTATTTCTTCTCTCTCTCTCTCTCCCCCATTTTTAGAGAATGGGGTCTTGCTCTGTCACCCAGGCTAGAGTGCAGTGGCATAGCTTACTGCAGCCTCCAACTTTTGGGTTCAAGTGATCCTCCTGCCTCAGACTCCTGAGTAGCTGAATCTACAGGTATGTACAGATGTGTGCCAACATGCCTGGCTAATTTTTTAAAAAACGAGATCTCACTATGTTTCCCAGACTGGTCTTGAACTCCTGGCCTCAAGCAATCCCCCCATTTCAGCCTCCCAAAGTGCTGGGATTACAGATATGGGACACCATGCCTGGCCCATTCTTTCTTTTTGCTTTCTTAAGTTTCATTCCTATTCCTCTGTCTCTCTCTCTTCACCAGAATACACTTTCCATCGGAATAGTAACCTCGTTCTTCCCACCTTCATGTTTGTCCCATAATTGGTGTTCAGTAAATACTCCTTGAGTACGTGAGCAGATAGATAGAGAAATACTGACTGCTAGAGGATTTGTAGATACATGTAGGTGGAAGAGAAGAAATGGCTTTTTAGACAGAGAAACAGCACCATATTCAAAGACATGAGACAATGAACAAGCACATTAGAATTATCTTGGCATGCATGCAACACAAGGTTTGGGTTGAGTGTTGGGTTGGGAGAGCAGGAAAACAAAAGGAGGTGAGAATTGAAAGATAGCCCCTCTCTCTCTCTCTCTCTCTCTCTCTTTCACACACACACACACACCCATAAATGGTTTTTTCACCTAAGACCTAATTTCTTCATTGACACACAGGAAGGCAGCCTTTTGAAACTTTGTGACATTGCTACCCCATGGGAAGAGAATGAAATGGACTTGACAAAAAATGCTGACATATTTGGTCTGTTTTAACAACCCACTGCAGAGTTTTGACTTTTAGTAGGAATTTTTTTTTAGTTTTATGAATGAATTGGAAATAGATTACTGACTCTGGCCAAATGCGGGAAACATGTAGATCATCATTTTGTATCATTTATTCATTTGACTCTTATAACAAATCACTGCAAGCAGCAGCATCATTTATGATTTTTTTTGTTTCTGCTTTATTTGTTTATTATTTGTGATGTTTAAAAACAATTTTGGGGCATCTGAAGAGGCTTTCATTCACTTTGATAGTCTCTTCATCTGTAAAATGAGGACAATAAAAATGTGTATCCCAAAGTACTTTTAAGATGTAAATGCATAAAATGCTTAGAGCAGTATGTGGCTTAATAATTGTTAGCCTTAAGCATCATCATCATCATCATCATTTGCTGCTCACATGAAGAGAAATATGTTGTAACTGTATTGAAGGAATTTTACACTAGGTTCAAAATTCTACTATAAATGCAATTACATTTTGTTGGAGAGACACATTCTGCCACTTTGCCATTGTGGAGGCAAATTATCATTGCTTGATAATGATTGATGTCATTTCTCACATGTTTTTTAAACATGGTGTAAATGAGGACCACTCACTTGAATTGTCAAGCCTGTTTTTTTTTTCTTTTCTTTTCTTTTTTAAAACCTATACAGAAGCCAGAATGTCAGGGATATACTGAGAAAAGGCAAAATGAAATCTCAATAGAAAAAGTATTATCTAGGATAGAGAGTGTGCTTTCCCTGCAGCAGGGCCCTGACGTGTTAGTCCATTTTGAAAGCTGATCACAGTTGCCCTGTGTCTGACTCTTGGCCTGAGTTCTTCTCACCAAGACTCTAGGCTAGTTGCAGCGTGTGGTTCTGCAACTCAGCTCTTTGGGAGGGCAGGAAGGAAGGGTGGATCTGCTTGAGATTTCCTGTCTCGCTGTGAGTCACTGATACAGAGCACTTTTCTTGCACTTTTCTGCCTACCATCCGGAGAGCAGGAATGCGGCAGCTGAAGTCAAACCGGAACCCTTGCGCGGCTGTGTGTCATGCTGGCCACTCTCATCTCCTAAACAAGCATGCTCTGAACCTCTTTGGGGGCCACTCCTCTCCCCATGGAGTAAGACGCCAAAAGAAGGGCTCTCCATCACCCTCTGTGAGAAGATAATGAAACTTATGACAAAGAACATCCTTACTTATCATTTAGGTCCAGTGGAAAAGGAGACTTTTTTAAAGACAGGAGACACAATCTCCAATTCTCACTCAGCTGGGAAAGATTGTAGCCTGTCTCACATCTTCTTCCCTTCCATTCCCTGCCTACCTGTATTGCAAACAAATTGAAGTGGAATACGGGGTTTTGAGATTCCTACAAGCAAATGTCTTATAAATAAATATTTAAAGGTAATTCTTGCTTGTGGAGTATAAAGTGAAAATAATCAATATTTGAAGAGGAATTCTGTCAAAAGGGAATGCTGACAGCTGCATTACCTAACTTCTAAGCCTGCTGGGAGAATCAATAATAATAATGATGATAATAATAATAGCCACTGAGCGCTCATTTTACACTAATTATTATACTCTATATACATTTTTGCTAATCATCACAACAGCCCTCACAAGCTCTCCATTCTACCAGCTGTCTTGAAATGGTATGATGTATGTGACAGAGCCTTGAAAATCTTAGTCATTAAATAAAGGTAAGTATAAAACTAACTTACTAGTAAATAATTCCAGATATAATATTTTATTTAGTTTACACAGAGCATAAGCTTTGGAGTAACACTGAATTAGGTTCAAATACAATTTTCACCCCTTTATATCTGTAGGACTGCTGCCAAGTTACTTCTCTGCACCTTAATTTCTTCCCATGTAAAATGAGTGTAATAGCAACTACCTTTTGGGACTGTGACATTCACAAGGATTGTGTGTGAAAACTACCCAACCCTGTGTTTGACACATTGAAGATTCACCACAAATATGGACTTCCTTCTTTTATCCATTTTCCTTAGAGATAATAGAACCTAGTCAAAGACCTTTATAATCATTAATTAGGTGTTTGATCCTTTTTCAGAGTGATTGCAGAAATGCTGAGGAAGAGGAAGGGCAGGCAAAAGAATGAGAAATAATGGAACATTGTAGATGGAGCAGTCTATTGCCTATGAGGAAAATCATCTGATTGTTCTCAAAAAGTATTTGAAAGTAGCTGTTTGTGTTAGAGACATGAAAAGCATGCTTTAAAGTTGCAATGAAAGAGAAATTGTTAAGAATGCATTTTATTTTCTTTAACACTGATCACAACAATATAAACACGATTATAGGGCTTTGGTAGGAAAGTTGCAATGAATTTAGCTGTGATTATGAATGAATTTAAATTGCCAGTCATTAAGTGGCTACCTCAGATAACCAGAAACATGGACTTTCCTAGCATGTATTCATTATAGTAGAGAGATTAAGTTGTAAAATGGTCACTGTGGTGCAATAGAGAATTAGATATTTTTTCAACATTTTTATTTTGTTCACACATTTAGACTTTCCTTTTTATCCATGAAATCTGGGTCAGCTCTCAAGATGGTAATTATTTTCTTAAGCAAATAGCTCCTTTTCTCAGTTGCTCCCTAACTTTATACCTCAGAGTAGGAAATAATAGTAATTTTTTAATATCAGTACAAGATGCCCTCAATACACTTTGTGAAATTTTATGAATGTGGAGTTTGTTAGCACATATAAAAGACTTCTTGGGCTGACAAGTGTCCTGAGAACTATCTCAGCAAATACTTTGGCACCACCCTGGTATATGCATGAAGCATTACGGTTTTCTATTCAGGCAAACTTTTTGTAGACTCAAGCACCACATTATTAAGTTAGGCCTAGAGACTTAGTAAAGTAAGCATTCTTTTCCACATTTTGGGGAGCTTAAAATCCAGGGTATCTAATTACATTTGCACAACTAAAAATAAAATATACTTCGCAAAGAAAAAATACAAAGACTGGAATAATCATACTTAAATAATAATAAACATTTTACTACAAGGTCTTCATTTTCTTTCACAGTATCTCCTAACAAAATTCTTATTCTATCTGTACCTACATTCTCTACTGCTGTACTAGCTTCAGTTATGGGTGCTGTCTTAGTCCATTTTGTTTTGCTATAAATAATACCTGAGACTCGGTAATTTATAAGAAAAGAGGTTTATTCAGCTCATTATTCTGCAGGCTGAGAAGTTCAAGCCACCTGCATCTGGTGGCTTCTGGTGAGGGCCTCCTGCTGTGTCAAAATAGGGTGGAAGGTGAACCAGGCATGTGCAAAAAGGAGCACCACCTGGCTTTATAACAACCGGCTCCCTCGGGAACTAATCCATTCCAGCAAGAACTAACCCAGTCTTGTGAGAAAGACATTAATCCATATAAATGACCTAATCACCTCTGAAAGGCAGTATCTCCCAATACAGTCACATTGGGGACCAAGCTTCAACATAAATTTTGGTGGAGACAAACTATATTTAAACCATAACAGGTGATAAATAGAAAATTATCTGACTACTTGAGTAAATGGCCCTAATAATTGTCTTGAATGTTATGGTTTTAGGGGCTGAGAGAGTTGTATTTCTCCATGGTAGTTGATATTTATTAAGTAATAAATATCTTATTTGTTAAAGAGTTTAAAAGGTACTATCCAGAAATATGAGTCCATATCTTTAGAAAGGATAGAGAGGGATAAAAGGAAATGAGTGAAATTTAATGTCTCACTCTTCTTTTAGAAGCAATATCTTTGTTTACAAGATCTCTGTAGAATGAAGTTTAACTAATGGCAACAGTGTTTGTTGTAGCTTTTATTATTCATGGATGTCCTGAGGATATAACTTAAAAAGTATTTTAATGCTACTAATATTGCTAAGCTTAACATGAATTTTTCAATCATGACAGAGAATTTTCGACTTGTTTAGTTCCTTATGACAGAATTATTCTTGGACTAAAATGTAAGCTTTTCTTTTTTTTTTTCATGTTTAGTTATTTGATATCCTTGATCCACACAATGTAGGACCTACATCTAGGGAACAGAAATTTGGTGGTGAGTCATATGGAAAATAAACTTGACTGTTTTTCAGGGCAAAGGAATTTAGCAGTGAGGCAAAAAATAGGCAAACTCAACTGTGCCTCATCTCCAAGAAATGTTTTCCTTCTTTCCCTTTATCTTCCACCTATTATATAAACTAAATCTAGAGAGGTTTGTCATTTTCAAAATAATTATATTTACTTATATATAAGAAGCAACAAAGGCCAATCTCAAATACTAAATTTGTTTCTTCTACTGGTTTTCATTATAAAATTAGAATTTCTCCCTTTAAGTCACTAAATGTGCAGTTGAAACTTTTGTTGGGGGAGTCAAGAAGGCAGGAAAACCTGGGCCACAGCAGACCCAGTAGTACTTAGAGAATTGTAGCTCCCACTTACATCTTGAACTCAGAATCTCCCCTTCTCTGATTTTCTATTTTAACCCCAAAATCCTTCTCTCCAGTCAGAGTGAAATCCTTCTCCTCAGTCCACTCACAAATGCTCCAGCTCATGCTTGACTTTCTGACTACACAGATACAGTCTTGATCCAAATAGGCTTCTTGTCCTTCTATGACAGAGCAACACCAGGATGCAGTGGTTTTCGTATTTAATGTTCATTAAAACTGCCTGGAGATCTTGTTAAAACACAGCTTTCTGGGGCCCCACTCCCAGAATTACTGATTCATTAGGTCTGGGGCAGCACCTGCAAAGTAGCATTTCTAGCAAATTCTCAGGTGATGTTAATGCTGCTATTCTGAAGACTCCACTTGAGAACCACTATGTGTGATACAAAGAGCCCATAAGTAGAAGAATCTAGTCTTCATATGCTTTTATAACTTCCTGCCACTAAAGTACTTACATTATGACCTCTATGCTTAGTTTCCTCATATGTAAAACAAAAGTTGAGCTGGTAAGCCCTTTCTCAGTACAGACATAACTTGTTTTGTTGCACTTCATTTTATTGCTTTTTGCAGATACTATTTTTTTTTCTTAACAAACTGAAAGTTTGTGGCAACCCTGCATCAAGCAAGTCTAACAGTGCCATTTTTCCTACAGCATGTGCTCACTTGTCTCTATGTCCCATTTTGGTAGTTCTTACAATATTTCAAATTTTTTCATTATTGTCTGTTATGTTGATCTGTGATCTTTGATGTCACTGTTGTAATTGTTTTGGGGAGCCATGAACCTCACCCACACAAGACAGCAAACTTAATTGATAAAGGTTATGTGTGTTCTGACTGTTGACTACTGACCACCAATTTCCCTGTCTCTCTCCCTTCCTCAGGCTTCTCTACTCCCTGAGACATGCCAATATTGAAATTAGGCCAATTAGTAACCCTACAATGGCCTCTAAGTGTTCAAGTGAAAGGAACATCTTTCATTTGAAATCAGAAAGCTAGAATCCATTTAGTGAGGAAGGCACGTCTAATGCTGAGATAGGCCAAAAGCTAGGCCTCTGGTGCCAACAGTGAGCCAAGCTGTGAATACAAAGGAAAAGTTCCTGAAGGAAATTAAAAGTGCTACTCCTGTGAACACATGAATGATAAGAAAGCAAAACAGCCTCATTGCTGATATGGAGAAAGTTTTTTATCAGTCTGATTAGAAGATCAAACTAGCCATAACATTCCCTTAAGCTAAAGCCTAATCCAGAACAAGGCCCTTATTCTCCTCAATTCTGTGAAGGCTGAGAGGGGTAAGAAAGCAGCAGAAGAAAAGTAAAGCTAGCAGAAGTTGGTTCATGAGGTTTTGAGGAAATAAGTCTCTATAACATAAAAGTACAAGGCGAAGCAGCAAGTGCTCATGTAAAAACTGCAGCAAGTTATCCAGAAGATCTAGCCAAGATCATTGATGAAGGTGGCTACATTAAACAAAAAATTTTCAGTGTAGACAAAACAGCCCTATATTGAGAGAAGATGCTATATAGGACTTTCATAGTTAGAGAGGAAAAGTCAATGCCTGGCTGCAAAGCTTCAGAGGACAGGCTGACTCTCTTGTTTGGGGCTAATGTAGCTGCTGACTTTATGTTGAAGCCAATGCTCATTTACCATTCTAAAAATTCTAAGGCCCTTAAGAATTATGCTAAATATAGTCTGCCTATGCTCTATAAATGGAACAACAAAGCCTGGATGGCAGAATGTCTGTTTACAGCATGGTTTACTGAATATTTTAAGCTCACTCTTGAGACCTACTGCTCCAGAAAAAAAGATTCCTTTCACAATATTACTGCTCCTTGACAATGCACCTGGTCACACAAGAGCTCTGATGGAGATGTTTAAGGAGATGAATATTATTTTTATGTTTGCTAATACAATATACATTCTTCAGCCCACAGATCCAGGAGTAATCTTAACTTTCAGGTCTTATTATTTAAGAAATACATTTTATAAGGCTTTAGCCGCTATAGGTAGTGATTCCTCTGATGAATCTGGAAAAACTAAATTGAAAACCTTCTGGAAAGGATTCACCATTCTAAATGCCATTAAAAACATTCATGATTCTTGTGAGGAAGTCAAAATACCAACATTAATAGGAGTTTTAAAGAAGTTGATTCCAACCCTAATGGATGATTTTGAGGGGTTCAAAATTTCAGAGAAGTAACTGCAGATGTGATAGAAACAGCAAGAGAACTAGAGTTATATGTGGAGCCTGAAAATGTGACTGAATTGCTGCAATCACATGATAAAACTTCAACAGACGAGGATTTGCTTTTTATGGATGAGGAAAGAACATGGTTTCTTGAGATGGAAACTACTCTTGGTGAAAATGCTGTGAACACTGTCAAAATGACAACAAAGGATTTAGAATGTTACATAAACTTAGTTGATAAAGGAGTAACAGGGTTTTGAGATGACTGAATTTGGTTTTGAAAGAAGTTCTGCTGTGGCTAAAATGCTATACAACAGTATCATATACTACAGAAAAATCTTTTGTGAAAGGAAGAGTCAAGTGAAGCAGCAACCTTCACTGTTGTCTTATTTTAAGAAATTGCCACAGCCACCCTAACTTTTAGCAACCACCACCCTGATGAGCCAATGGCATCAACATCAAGGCAAGACCCTCCACCAAAAAGAAGGTTATAACTCACTGAAGGCTCAGATGATCATTAGCATTTTTTCAGTAATAAAGTATGTTTGAATTAACGTAAGTACATTTTTAGACACAATGTTATTGCACTTCAATAGACTATAGTATAGTGTAAACATAACTTTTATTTTTTTTTGAGACGGAGTCTCACTCTGTCGCCTGGCCTAGAGTGCCGTGCGTCTGCCTAGCTCACAGCAACCTCAAACTCCTGGGCTCAGGCGATCGGGAGGCTGAGGCATGAGGATTGCTTGAGCCCAGGAGTTTGAGGTTGCTGTGAGCTAGGCAACCTCAAACTCCTGGGCTCAGGCGATCTTCCTGCCTCAGCCTCCCAAGTAGCTGGGACTACAGGCATGCACCACCATGCCTGGCTAATTTTTTCTATATATTTTTAGTTGGACAATTAATTTTAGTAGAGAGAGGGTCTCGCTCTTGCTCAGGCTGGTTTGGAACTCCTGACCTCGCGCGATCCTCCCGCCTTGGCCTCCCAGAGTGCTAGGATTACAGGCGTGAGCCACCACGGCCAGCCAGTATAGTGTAAACCTAACTTTTATATGCACTTAGAAAGCAAAAAGTTCATGTGACTTACTTTATTGTGATATATACCTTATTGAGATGATCTGGGACCAAACCTGTATTATCTGTTCAATGTTTTTCTGTGTATCTTACCTATGTCATTGATTCATGGCACAATCTCAGCAGTAAAACGGGCTTATTCCAATAGTCATTCCAAGTTATGAACCTCTCCTCTGAGGATATATCCCAGTTTCATTGCATGCAATAGAAAGGGTGGTAGTAAGAAAAAGCATCTCAGTTATTTCTAAATATGAAATAAATTCCTTTACAATAAAATGCTTATATCAAAGCTTCCCGCATGATATGCAAGAATGGATTGTAAGTATGCCGAGATATGTATTTCTTTGGACCTGGACCAGCCAGCACCTATAGGCAGTCCATCGTCAGAAATGTCCCTTTACCCTAGCATGCCATAATTACAACTGTAATTTTTTTTGATATGACAAAATTTGGGAAGCATTTCAGGTAAGTAAAACTACTTTGTTTTTTCATCTCTTGTGCAGTTCTGATATTTTTCATACCAAATTTATTTAGGAATGAGGGCAGCTATATGAAAAAGTGTGATTGTGGTACGCTAACTTAGTTTTAAAATGTTCGCGGAAATACTAGTACCATTCTTGATGTGTTTTACTTTGACACATGAATTTAATAGGATATGGAAAAGATGTTTTGATTTCCCCAAATCTGCTTGAGAGAGAGAACGTTTGTGTCCAGCACTGGATATTTTTTTTAAATTCCTTAGTTACACACTGGGCTTTATGCAGTATGTAATAAGGAATTGATGGTTGGTGATTGACAGAAAGTAGGGCTTCTTTATGTGTGTGACATACAGTAGCTGGATATTTGGGGATGCAGAATAGGGAAGAATGGTGCTGAGCTCCTTGGGTGGGACTTTCAAATTTCCTGAAAGCAAAAGAAAGGTTACCACCTGGATTGGACTCGTCATTGGATATACCATAGAACTCTGGAGGGAGGGCCGAATATATCCTACTGGATCGTTAGGGACTAGAAGGGTGCTTGGAACAAGATGGGTGCTCAGAACATGTCTTTGAATAGCTTTCAAAGATAGCTTGGCAAAGATAATTAGGTTCCAATTTACTGTCTAGGAACTTATATTATTTACACTGCTTAGAAGAGAAGCCACACAATGAGAAATGTTATGGAATGGAAGGAGGCATTTTACTCTACAAACTAAGTAGACCTATTCTAACCAGTTCTGCCTCTTCAACTCATTTTAACTTGTTTTCTAGATGATCTTATTTCTGATTGGTTTTAGAGAAAAATGACATTCTGGAATCTTGACAATTAACTGGTCTTCAAATGCTTGTACCCTACCATTTTATATAGTAAATTGATAGCAAGGCTTTTACTTGCTAAAGCATTGTCTAATTTATTGCTCGTGAAATAGCTAACACTGATTCATTCATAAGCTCCTAAGAGAGCTGCTGTCCACTGCCAATTGCCTTGTCCTCCATGAAAAACTTATGCTAAAGCTCTGTAGCATTTTACATTGGATCACAAATGGTTTTCACACAAACGTGAACAAAATTAATTCATAAAAACTTACATTTTTGTGGTAGTAATTAAAAAATATAAGGGTAGCATAATGCATAGAATTTCAAACTGATTTTACCTTCAATTAGTCAATCATTTTTAGCAGGGGGAAAGCAGATGACAATGTTGTGGTTAGTCCTTGCGAAATATAGACAAAGTCCAGGGTGGATGTAAGGCTGCCCTAGTTTCCAACTGGAAAAAAATTGCTTTGCTGCAGCTCAATTCCATTTTATATTAATACTTCTCCTTCAAACTTCATTTCTCATTACTGGTAATTCTGTTTGACTCTGGTTGGGCACAATTTTGAAATGGCCAACCATGTATTATTTTCATTTAAAGTTGCTTCAGGCTTGGAAGAGTCTGAGGATGTTATTTGACAGGAGAATCTTCCAGATGTACATTCCAACAGACATGGAATTCCTTCTCTTTGTTATCCACATCTGCTCTATGTGAGCCAGCCCTCCTATCTTGGAAAGAGACAACCCTCAGCTACTATTTTGAACATTTTTACTCTGCAGAATACTTTCCTGGTTTTCTTAAGAATACCTACTGTTATTCTTTTGAGTGTTAAAAACGAGTGTACTGTTATATAATATCTCCTTGCTAAGGCACACTGCCACCGTCAACACAATGACAGCTTCACCTGTCATTTTATAGTACTTCATCTACTTCTTGTCTGTTTTACCTTTCAACAGAATTTCCAGCTCCTCAAGGTCAGGGCACATGCCATTCGTCTTCCCAGCATCTAATAGAGAACTGAACATCATGTGGGTATTCAGTAAACAGTTGTTGAGTCATGTTGAATTGAATTAAAAATTTCCACATTCCTGGTACTAAACGAGGAAGCAACAGAAAATACCCCTGCTCTCTACAGTTTGAGACTTTTGTCAGAAGTAAGGATTATCAGATAAACTGAGATTACAGGTAAGGAAAAGCCAAAGACCAATGCAAAATAGTATGTGGAAAAATTAGAAGAAAAACAATTTCCCTTTGATATAGTCCTGTCCCTACTGCAGAAAGGGGATGTATAGTAAATGTTACAACACCCAGGGTCTCTTGTGATTGTCACATGTACCAGCTGCATAAAGCAAACAGCTTTAAACAATTATTTAAAGACTGAAGTTCTAAAAAAAAAATTCTGTGTTTACTTCATATCATTTCTTTGATGTGTTTGAGTAAGCTTGTGTATAAAAAATAAAAGTTACTTCTCTAAGTCCATGCCTAATTTCTAAATACTAATTCAGTGCTTCAGACACTGGATTTTACTGCACATTCTCCCCCCTTGTATAAACCTTGTGAGTGTCATGTGCAGGGACTAAGACAGGGAGAACAGTGTCTCCTGTCCACTTTAGTAGTATCACATGGGCTTCCTTGAGTCGGGCAGGCCTGGACTGCCTGTTCTACAATTGTGCCCTCATATTCCTCTAGTTGATGCTTTTATTAGCTTTTGGCTTTTAAAATCAACTTGTTAGGCTGGGCGCAGTGGCTCATGTCTGTAATCCTAGCGTTTTGGGAGGCTGAGGCCAGCGGATCGCTCAAGGTCAGGAGTTCGAAACTAGCCTGAGCAAGAGTGAGACCCTGTCTCTACTAAAAATAGAAAGAAATTAATTGACAAACTAAAAATATATATAAAAAAAAATTAGCCGGGCATGGTGGCGCATGCCTGTAGTCCCAGCTACTAGAGAGGCTGAGGCAGTAGGATTGCTTGAGCCCAGGAGTTTGAGGTTGCTGTGAGCTAGGCTGACACTACGGCACTCTAGCTTGGGCAACAGAGTGAGACTCTGTCTCAAAAAAAAAAAAAAAAAAAAAAGAAAAAGGAAAAATAAATAAATAAAATCAACTTTTTAATCTCTTTATTTATAGTTATATTATAAAATCTTTTACTTTACACATTTTTTTTGTATCCTTTCCCCATGTCTAGTGGAGTCATGGGCATCTTGTTTGTGTTCAATAAACAATTATTCAGTCATGTTGTCAAGTTTAACACTTAAAAGGAATTTTAAAATACTATTCTTTGTTTCCAGGATGAAAGTGTTGCATGGGATCTATTGAATAATATTATTAAGATAGTTAAGGAAAATAGTAGTTTAACCAAAACTGAGCATTGCATGCAGTCAGGCCTTGGTTATTTTCTGTAACATATTTGTCTTAAAGCTTTTGTATAAAGATGTATCTGGAGAAACATTAAACACATTAAAAAAGAAAAAAAGTATTTAGCATTTTTGTTGTGTAAGAATGCTTAGGCTGTACTATATTGAATTTTTTTTTTCTGTTACCTTGGCTTTTAAAAAAGTAAACTTAATTCTTCAAACATTTGTGGAAATTCCATGGTATGTGATATATATATATATATGTTTGTCCTAGAGATAACTTTACCTTCAGAATTGGTCTATTAACATATTAATATCTCAGCAACACCCCTCATCCATTTTAAGGGATATACTGAAATAATGAATTCTCAGCCCTTATAAGAGAGATCTTCTTCCCATGCAGATGGTGATATTTTGAATTAACACAAGTGTATACAAAAGACTAACAGGGAATAAAATTATACTCATATGAAAGCTTCTTTTATATAAATTATACAAATTGGATTATAAAATAAAGATGGTGGTTTTAGTTTTCTTAGGCTAAATATTCCCTTTTATAATCTCACTGGCCCTTGCACAATGAAATAAAAATTTGAAACTAGTCTTTGTTATTTTTTTATAGGTAAATATATTTTACAATTCACTTAATAGGTCACCATTGTCATTGCCAAAGTTAGAACATTTTATAAAACAGTTATTGTACTTGAAGTTTGGCACTGTTTAGCAAAATAGCAGGGAGCAGGCAGGTTTTGTGGTGCTCACAGATATGATTAATTGCCACTTTTTGGTATATAGCAGGACTGAAAGCACTGTTTCCCAAAACATGGTCTGAGAATCATCTGGGAAGGTTATAAATTATGCAGATTCCCAGACATACACAGCCCTACCAAATCAGAACCTTTGGGCACAGGGCCTGGAAATCTAGAATTAAACAAACATCCCAATAGTATGCTCACTAAATCTAAAAGTCACTGACTTTATATTCACTTTATTAATTAAAAAAAAAACAAGTCATCTTCAGAGAAAATATTTTATATTTTAATATTCCTCTCCACTCAGCATACTTCTGTGTTGTTTCCTAGATTCTCTTCCTCTTCTTGGGTCTTCTTGCTAAGTTTCATTATGTATCACTAGAATTCTTTGTTTATAAGCAATAGAATCTAATTCTAGATGAGATAAGATAAAGCAAAAAGTGTTACAATTTATAGGGTAGATCACAGATTAAAAATAAATCTGAAGACCAGTGTTAAGAAAAGACAAAAACTAGAATAGTTCCAGATATTAATATGTAAAGAGTAGGAAGTACTAACCATATTCTGTTCCTGTGTCACTTTATTCAAATTTGAAATTATATTTTAAAAGCATTAGCTTTGCTTAGCTAGTCATATGCCCATATTTCCGCCAAGAGAGGAGGTGAAACTGAGGGAAACTCTCCAGAACTATATCTAGAAAGGTCTCTAAAGCAAAATAGCAGTGCTGTCACAAGAATTATGGAGGATTTCCTTGCAGACAAAAGCAAATTCATAACAGTGCAGAAAACTTTAGGACCATTGGGAAAAAAAAGTACTCATTTTATTCAGAAGTCTACTAATTCCTGAAAGTTAGTCAACAATTACTTGTAACATGCTTAGTACTCTGAGTAAGGTGCTGTGTTAGGTGTTAGGGAAATAACAATAAAGTTATTGGAAGTCAGGACAACAAACTCGGCCAACAGTACGTGGGCTAGTTTAGTTAGAATATGTTTATAATAGGACTTCTCTAATCAGGGCTAACTTAGGGGAAGAGCTTGTTTAAATAAATAGAAAGTCTGAATCAGGATGCCTTTTTATTCACATGGACCATTCTTCCCATTAATTAAGGACAATACGGTAAACATTGTTTTTGCCTGCTGAGTGTTCAAACAGGTCTTTTCCTAAGCAATAGATATAGGGACTTGCAATTTGGGTAGTAGTTAGATTAAATAGTTATCAAGTGAATAACGTTACTTGATTACAAGTTTTTCTCCCTTTTAAATAGGTGAGTAGTCTCTCTGAAATTGTTTTATGTCATATTATATTACATTAGTTTACATTATTTACTTGAATAGACTTGATCATTTCAACCAACTTTTACTGAGCACCTAATGTGTGCTAGCTCTTGGGGATAAAGGTGTTTCCAGCACTCAGAGAGCTCTCATTTATTCTCAGGAAATAGCCTTCTTTGGAGATAATGTAAAGGCAAACTTTAACCTGGTTTAATTTAGCATAAGTTTTATAATTTGCCCCTTTATACATTTTTGTCTTCACATAGGTTGTCCTTCTGCCAGGAATGTTCCACCCCTCCATTTATTAATCTAATAAATATCACCTCATTCTTCATATTTAAATTCAAAAGATTCTCTGGTTATAGTTTTCTCTGGCTTCCCCTGGAGACTTAAGAGTCTCCCTGTAGCATTTTGTGTCCATACTTCCATCTTGTGATTACTTACCTGACTTCTTCTTCATTTTGCAGGAGCCTAGAACCACCTTAGCAAATGGCTTCAAGCACCCTTAATATACCGAGAATGCTCAGAGCTGTCTCCAGATCAGAAATGTTTGGTGATTTCTGCATTTATACAACAGACTCCACAGTCAGAATTTCCAGATCTTATCTCATTGATTGTTTTCCTGAAAACCTGTTTCCTCCTCTTGAATTCCTAATCTGGGTGAAAGGGACTGCCTTCTACTTAGTTTTCCAGGATAGAAACCTGAAATCTCCTCTGACTTCTCCCTCTCCTTCTTCTTCCACACAGAATGCAAAGCTGTATTCAGCTGTACCCCAGCCAGTAGGATTTTTGTCAGGAGAACTGCGCCAGCTTCTGAATTAGAGCCACTTACCTCTAGTCTAGTCCCTTCTAGTCCATCTTCCAAAGAGACAGCAGGAGTAGAATTTACAAAACCAAACCTGTTTCTCTAACTGCATTTCAAAAACATTTCAAAAGCTTCCTGTAACGCTCAGAATAAAGTTCAAGTTCCCCACTTAACATAAAAATCTCTTCATTAGCTATTCCTTCCTATTAGTCTAGCTGCTAGGAATGCACAATGTGGCAAGTACTGTTGATGCCCTCAAAGTCTCCCCCATCATCCCCAAGCTAGGCCTTACCTTTGTAATGAGACTGATTTTAACTGCCTGAGCTCTTTCTCTTCCAGCAATCCTTAACCAATCAGTGACAATGGCGCATAAAGAAATACAGTCACGCATCCCTTAAGAAGTGAAATACATTCTAAGAAATGCATCTTCAGGCGATTTCATCCTTGTGTGAACATCACAGAGTGAACCTCCACTAACCTAGATGGTATAGCCTTCTACACACCTAGGCCATATGGTATAGTTGCTCCTGGGCTACAAACCTGTACAGCACGTTACTGTACTGAATACTGTAGGCAACTGTAACACAATGGTAAGTATTCATGTATCTAAAAATACAAAAGGTACAGTAAAAATGAAGTATAAAAGACAAAAAACAGTACCTCTGTAGAGGGCTCTTACCATGAATGGAACTTGCAGGGCTGGAAGTTGCCCTGGGTGGCAGTGAGTGAGTGATGAGGGAATGTGAAGGGCTAGGACATTACTGGGCACTACTGCAGACTTTATAAATAATGCACACTAGGCTATACTGCATTCATTAACAAAGTTTTTCTTCAATAATAAGTTAACCTAAGCTTATTGTAACTTTTTTACTTCATAAACTTTTTAATTTTTTAAAATTTTTTGACTCTTTCTGTAGTAACACTTAGCTCAAAACACAAACACATTGTACAGCCGCACAAAAATATTTTATGTCTTCATGTCCTTATTCTATAAGCTTTTTACTACTATTTTTTTTTTCTTTTTAAACATTAAAAAAAACCCCTAAGACACAAACACACACACTAGCCCAGGCCTCCACAGGATCAGGATCATCAATATTGCTGTCTTCCACCCCCACATCCTGCCCCACTGGAAGGTGTTCAGGGGCAATAACATGCATGGAGCTGTCATCTCCTATGATAACAATGCTTTTTTCTGGAATACCTTCTGAAGGACATGCCTGAGGCTGTTTTACAGTTAACTTTTTTTTTTAATAAATAGAAGGAGTATACTTTGAAATAATGATAAAAAGTATAGTAGATTAAATACATAAACCAGTAACATAAGTCATTTATTATTAGCATTATCAAGTATTATTACTGTACACAATTGTAAGTGCTAGACTTTCATAGGATGGCAGCTCAGTAGGTATGTTTGCATTGGCATCACCGCAAACATGTGAGTAATGCGTTGTGCTGCAATGTTACAATGATAGCTATGAGGTCAGTAGGTGATAGTTTTTTAGCTGCATTATAATCTTATGACCACCATCATTTATGAGGCCCACCATTGACCGAAGGTCTTTATATGCCACATGACTGCACTCTAACTCCCTTGTCCTCTGGTTAGATAACTCTGAGGCTTGTGTTCTGCATCAACTCCCAGAGTTCCCCAGTGTAGTTCATTTCCATTTACTCATAGTCTTAACAGTCTTGATAAAATATCCTTTGTTGGCTGCCTTTCCTTCCCAGCTTACTTTTCCCTACCCCTCCTAGTGCTTCCTGGGATCACCTCACCAACAGACTGTTTGCACTTGAATCTTTATCACTGCATCTGATTTTGAAGAAGCTAAATAAGACACCTAACAAATATCCTTTGTTTCAGCCAAAAAAATTGCATGTATTTTTTCAATGTCATGTGTTTTCCCATAGTTCCTCTGCCTAAAATGATTCTCACTCCCACCTTTCTTACCTATCCAAATTCTACTGCTTTCTCAAAATTATGCCCAAGCATTACCTCTTTACGGGAAATGTTTCTTGACACTGAATTGTGGACTAGAAACTACCTTGCTGTACCTAAGCACACCTGTATTATGGCAGACACCTCAATCCTTCATTTGTTTGCTCCCCATATAGACTGTGATCTCCTTGAGGACAGGAACTGAGATATATTTGGGTTTTCAGTCCAACCCTAAAACAAAGGGAGGGGGGAGACAACATTGACTAAGCTACTACCGGTACATGTTTGCTTGAATGAATAAACGTTTATGAATGAAAGAGTAAACAAAAAATGAAGCCAACAAGGGCAGATTTTATTAGAGGAAAGATAATCTATTGCTGAATGAAAATTCAGCTACTTCCAAAGCAGCTACTTCCAAAGTTCAGAAGAAATAATTTTGGTTTATTTGTATCATTGTTCTTCCCAGTAAATATGGATAACAATAATACAATTAACACATAGAGAACAATCATTGTCTCCTACCCTTTGTGTTTTAAAACTATTACACATTTTAACTTCCAGTGCATATACCATTATATTATATTACATTATATCTATTATTATATTAGTTAGGATTTATTATTACTACCATTATTACTATTGTTATTGTTCCATTTTACAAAGAGTAAATAATGTTCATGAAGAATATTTCAAAGCAGTTCCTTTTCACAAGGCCAAGAGTCTCAGAAAGTCCCATTATGCTTACAAGGAAGTGAGGAACAATAAATTCAAATGATGCATTGGGTATAGGAACTTCCCTTCTCTTGCTCTGCTCAATACAGAGGATTGATAATTGCCAAGGGCAAGCTTCTTGTCTCTCGATATTTTGAGACTCGAAGAGCCAAAATAATACCCTTTGGACAATGGGCTAGAATTTCCTAAAACTAGTTTCAGAGTCATATTTTCCAAACACGCATTCAAAATTTGGGCTCACCAAAAAGTAGTGACATTCATTTATCTGAAAAACACATATTGAACCCATTTTGTTATAGATTATATGGTGTTAACAGATTTTTTGTTTTGTTTTGTTTTTGTTTTTGAGACAGAGTCTCACTCTGTTGCCTGGGCTAGCGTGCTGTGGCATCAGCCTACCTCACAGCAACCTCAAACTCCTGGGCTCAAGTGATCCTTCTGCCTCAGCCTCCCGAGTAGCTGGGACTATAGGCATGTGCCACCATGCCCGGCTAATTTTTTCTATGTATATTTTTAGTTGTCCAGCTAATTTCTTTCCATTTTTAGTAGAGATGGGGGTCTCCCTCTTGCTCAGGCTGGTCTTGAACTCCTGACCTCAAAATATCCTCCCACTTTGGCCTCCCAGAGTGCTAGGATTACAAGGGTGAGCTACTGCGCCCATCCAGCAGATTTTAACTAAGTCAAGATTCTGACTAGTGGCATGTAGTAACTTATCTTGAATGACAATTGCCTTTACAACTTTAAGATCAATGACCAAAATGTACCATCTCAATCTTTTCTCTTGTACTGTGTCTGGGATTCAAAATGGAAATGGGCTTGGTCTTTGATAATTTTGTATTTGTTTAGAGATTTTCTGGAAAAAGCTCTGGATGCTTTATAGATATTAATATATTTATCTTGAAATGACTACTCCCTTTGTTTATAACTGAACTAAAGGATACTTTCATTTTTTCTGTGAATTCTTTATTGCCTTTTTATTTTTATTTTTTGGTTTATCCATGTGTTTTTCTCTTTTTAAGAGTATATTATTTGAGGAAAGGATCCATGTCTTATTTATTTTTGTATCCCCAGGACCTGACACAGAGTCAAGTACCTCTTCAATACTGTATAAGTGTTTCTGCAAAGGATGAAAAAAAAATCCTATAAAACATTTAATATAATGCTCTAAGCCTGAAAACTAGAAATATTTTTTTAGGGTGGTTCTATATGAATTATATTAATAAATATGTTTTCTTTTAAGTCCTATGAAGTAATCTGCATCCTCTTGAATCTCCACTCTGATAACTTTTCTTCCAGACATAACTGGAAGTCAGTTATAAATTCCAGGTCATAAAACTAACCTCTAGTGTTACATCCTGTCTGCCCCATTCACCAGCTTTCTAACAGTAGTCTGAAATAGTCAGTATGTAGTAATCAGGAAACCTTACTGGCATGCTTCCAAGCCCTAGACATCTTTTATGAGCCTTAACACTGTTAAGTCACATTGACTTAGGCTCAACCACATGAATGAAAGTTTCACCATACTTTAAGCCACTACACACAGGTCCATAATTTATAAACAGGTTGTTTTTGGAAGTACATTTTCACATTAGTGCAAACATGTTCCTAACATTTCCAAATTGACCTACCAAATCCTTTCTAAAACTTATTAACTTTAACTTAGTTAATGAATAGTTGAATCATAATGCTAATAATAGTTATATAAAATTTCTGGATCCTGGGTTCTGAAAATCTGAGGCAGGAGCCAGAGAGTAGCAATGGGGTTGTCAGTAAAGGACACACATCCCTGAGTGCCCGAATAGAGGAGTGCAGCAAAGTCTCCAGACTTTGCAAATTTGATGCAGTACCATGTAGGACTCAAACGTTTATGTTACTTCTGGGTCACTTACACCTGCACTGGCCCAATGGCAGGAGGAAGGAAGAATGTTGGCTTTACTATTTCCAGACTTAAAGCTTTCTCCAAATATCCCTGCACACTTTTTCTTACAGAGGGCTAGATAGTAAATATTTTAGCTTTTCAAGCCATATAATCTCTGTCCCAAATATTCAACTCTACTGTAGATGATACATAAACACATGAGTGTTGTTATTTTAGAATAAAACTTTATTAGTAGACACTGAAATTTGAATTTTCTATAATTCTCATGTGTCACAAGTATTATTCTTTGGATTTTTTTCTTAACCACTTAAAAATGTAGAAACATTCTTAGCTCACATGCTGTACAAAAATGATGATGGGCCAATATATTGCCAATCCTGCTTTAAAACAACCCAAATGTAACTTCAAATTTGCTAATATCTCCTTCCCATTTTGCTCTAAATCCCTCTTTTAGTATCACTTGCAGGACTACTCTACCCCAAAGTGTCTATTCCATCCTCTAATATCGCTAGGCTTTCCTTCTTTCCTTTCCCAGTTCCCAGGCATAGCTGTCTAGCTAGTTCTTAAGAAAAAGCAAATGTGATTCACAAAAAAGTGCTGCTACCAGAATTATTTTTTGAACAAACATATCTGAACCTATCACCCTACTTTTAGCATTTTCATGCCTTTCCTTTGAATACAAGATACTGGTTAGCCTGGCATGGTGCCTCACGCCTGTAATCCTAACTCTTTGGGAGGCCGAGGCAGGAGGATCCCTTAAAGCCAGGAGTTCAGGACCAGTCTGAGCAAAACAGTGAGATCCTGTCTCTACAAAAAATAGAAAAATTAGCCTGAAATAGTGGTATGTGCCTGTAGTCCCAGCTACTTAGGAAGGTGAAGCAGGAGGATTGCTTGTGTCCAAGAGTTTGAGGTTGCAGCAAGCTATGATGGAGTCACTGCACTCTAGCCCAGGCAACACAAGAGTGAGATCTTATCTCAAAAAAAAAACACCAAACAAAAAAATGAATTTCTTAAACAGAGCTCATTAGGTCCTTTACAATCTGGCTGTTATCCACCCATCAGATTCTTGCTCCTTATCAGCTCTGTAATTCTCCACACCCACTACATAGCCTGTGGCCAGACCAAATATTTCCTCCTTGCCATAGAGGGTCCTTTCCTGCCTTTTTCTCTTGTGTAGATCACTGTTTCTGCATGGAATACTTTGACCCCTCTTTGCCTGGAATCTTTGGTCTGGCTCTAAAGTCACATTCACAGTGAATACCCCTGAGAGATCGCCTTTTAAAAAGATTATAATATTTTTAATTATGCCACACAGCACATGATCATGCAACTGTTTGTTTACACACCTTTCATTTTTACCAGATTCTGGTTTCAGGTGGACAGAGATTGTGTTTTCTTCGTCTTCATAAATATCTTCCTTTTCTACTTAGCATGGATCTTAGCACAGAGTCAGCCATATAGTATTTTCCTATGAAAGGTATTAAAATTAATCTTCCTAGAGGTATTTTCACTTTTAGAAGCATATATTTGTTAATTCTAGTGACTTTCTAAATGGCAGAGATTCAGGCTATAGTAAAAAGAAGTGAAGGAATTTGGGCAAAAAAAAAAAAAAAGGATGCTATTTTAGAGCAGAAGGGCTGTCCCCAGAGCAGGGCAACTGTCCCCCAGCCTTCACCTCCATCTGTCCTCAGGGTCAGCTTCACCATGGGTCCCATGTTTCACAGCTCTTGTTTCTCTCTCATTTCTTTCAGGCTTACTGTCATGTCCAGTGTGCCTAAGGCCACCATGGCTAGGGCTTCAGGCTTGAGAAGGGAAGTAAAAGAAAGGAAAATTGCCAGTGGAATTACAAGTCAATTGTAAATCGTTTGAAAGTTGGGTACCTGGTTGGTATCTTTATCTACCACATCTGAGTAGTAGAGAAGTATTTAAATGAGAGTGACATAGAGTCTAAAATGTGTCCATTAGAATTAAACAATTTCTTGGTTGACAATGATCAGCCGAAAATTTAAAGAAAAAAGAATTAAACAATTTCTTTAAATGCAAAGGAGTTAGGAAGATACATACACAGTTCTTATGCCAAAATAAATGCCTAGGATTCTTCTTTTGGGACAGAGTCTCACTCTGTTGCCTGGGCTAGAGGGCTGTGGCGTCAGCCTAGCTCACAGCAACCTCAAACTCCTGGGCTCAAGCAATCCTTCTGCTTCAGTCTCCTGAGTAGCTGGGACTACAGGCATTTGCCACTATGCCCGGCTAATTTTTTCTATATATTTTTAGTTGTCCAGCTAATTTCTTTCTATTTTTAGTAGAGATGGGGGTCTCCCTCTTGCTCAGGCTGGTCTTGAACTCCTGAGCTCAAAAGATCCTCCCACCTTGGCCTCCCAGAATGCTAGGAATACAGGCATGAGCCACTGCACCTGGCCAAATGCTCATGATTCAATAAAGGACCTGTCAGGAAGATAATATTTAAATGATTCTTTAATTTCTCCTTGGAAACCTCTTAATCCATTAGACCCACTCAATCAAAGAAAAAATAAATGTAAAACTGCGAACACTGTAAAGGAATCTCATTAGATATTTTAAAATGGTATGCACTTGTGAATAATAATTCATTGATTTGTATGTTTTTCTGGTTAGCAAAGTAGTTTTACTTCAATTGTCATTTTGATTTTGACAGAAACTCTTGAAATTGAGAATCAAATTCCTATTTGATTATCTATGGATTACAATAACTTTCCATACTTGGTTTTATTTCAATTTACTAAACAGGACATTGTGGACTCATTTCATGTTCCAAGTGCAGGAATGACAAACTAATTTGAAGATAGGTCTAAAACAGGTGTTCACAACCTGGAAACTGTGGCAATCCTGTGAAGCCAAGAAGAAAACTAGACATGATCTTTGCTCATGAAACATTCCCACTTCCTCCGCTGATTATTTATGCTCTGGTCTATGTGTATATTATTTCCATATTATTCAGCCCTCAACATTTTACATTATGCTTTGTTCTCAATAAATGTTGGATAAATAGTAATATAGGAAGTAGAGCAAGAATTTTAAGATGCTGGGGAGAAAAAGAAATACTAAATGTAGGTGGTTATCAGTAAACTAAACTTGACTCACGGATCACCAATATGGAGATGTTTTTATCTGAGGAAACAGGTGGATACGCTAGCACAGGGGAGAAGCATGAAGTTTAAAAAGCCCAATTGAATTTGTATTTCTTGGTACTCCTCACATACCAGCATGGTTTTACTTTGTGTTAGCTTTGTTTGATGTCCCAAACCAAAGGAACTTAGACATGGTGAACGTGAAAAGGAAGACAGAGCAGGGCAGTCGCCTAGGAAGTAAACAGCAGAAAAGAGCAAAATGTGGAGAAGAAAAATTGCTGGAATTTTTTTTCCTCTTTTAGCCACTTCATGGTAAAACAAATTGCTGGAAATAGTTCCCCATTCGATAAGGTTGCCTAAATGAGGGTAAAACTCTGTATCCTGGGATTTTTAGGCCTTTGGAATATGGAAATAAAACCTTTCCTTTTCTTTATTTCATTTTAATAACAATTAATACTATCAGCTATTAAGTTAATACATTTTTGGAAAACATTTCTTGTGATATGAGGTGTATTTTAAAAACTTGGTGGGGGACAAATTTTGATTAAGAATGTCAAGTTTAACTTTAGATTTTGTCTTGGGTCTCCTTTGAATTGACTTCTCAAAAGCAAAATCTACTTTGTGTCATGTTGGCTTAGAAACTGTGTTAACACATAAGATTTTAAAAGAATACAGAGGCTGAATGAAATTAGAACTGTAATGGGATCTAGGGTAAGATCAGTAACATTTAAATAGCTTTTCTTCAGCAGACCTGCCACATAGTTTAAATAAATTCCTGCAGAAGGTATTGCAGGAACTTTCTGGTTAAGTGCACTAAAATTCAGTTAAGTATTCCGTGCTGATACTTTTTTCAAAAAAAAAAAAAAAGAAAGAAAGAAAAAGAAAAAAACAAATAAAAGCAGAGAGGCCAGATTCCAGCAGCGGCTGCCATGGCCCACTTTTTGAATTCCTGGCAACTGAAGATTGTGTGATAAGTATCTTTCACCAAAGTTACAAATTCAAAGGTTCTCTTCAATGAGAGTGGAAAACAGACAGGAAGGTTTATCTTCTATCAGATGGCATAGCTGCTATCTTCAGGGCTGGTGGAGTCAATGGAGATCAGAAGAAAGACAGGTATTTAGATAAAGAATAGTTTATCAGAACAGGAGTCTTGCCATTGGATATTAAATCTATCTTTTAAAAGTCCAAAAAGAACCAGTTAAATCAGCCTTTCCCAGTAGTACTGTGTGGCCTGTTGAGAGCACTGCGTGTGGTAATGAGGTATTGCAACATTCTGTAGGTCAAGATCATGAGGAAGACTTGACATTCATTCATAAGACAATGAATTTCTTCTGATTCATATCTTCTTTTTCTCTCTTTAAATAAATTTTTATTACTGGTCTTTATTTATTTATACAAGATGGTTGCTTCCCTTGAAAAGTAACTTTACATAGAGTTTTGAAAAGTGAGAAACTCATTTTCGGTCATAATTTTTTTAAGTGAATATATAACGAATATTATAAAAAACTATAGATCTCCTATACCTAACAGTATAAATTAATTAATTTCTTTTCTAGCTCTTTCTTTTCTTTAACAAAGCATTTATATCATATCCATACAATGATATAATTTGTCAGCTTTATTTTTACTTATGTAATATTACTTCATATATCTAAAGAGTTTTCATATTTTTACTTTTTCAGTTACATTGTGATTCAGATGAATAATATAGTTTGTTAGAATGTTTCTGATTACAGGTTTTTACAAAAATTGATCAGTGAGTAGAGCTAACAATATGTGTAATTCTGTGTATGTTATATTATTAAGGAGTCTGTATAACCTGGCATTATCACAGAAAATTTTTTTTTCTAAAGAAGTAACTCAAAAGCACAAGCTATGGTGCAATTATGCTATTGTTGTTTTTGATTAATTCTCTCAACTTCTGTTCTAATTATAATAATTCATATTGTAAGTTTTAAGAATATACAATGAAAATCAGTAAGGTATAACTCATCACAATATACAGGAAAGTAGAACTCATCACGGATCTTTAAATTGTTAACAAGTGTACATAGGTCATGGAGACAAATTATAATAGGCCTTCACCTCATCTTTTTTTAAGAAATTATGTTTGGCAGGCTGCTCTGACCCTATACTCAGTGCCAACATTTTTTTCTTAATGACCAACTACTTATTCTGCAGCAGTGTTTTATTTGCTATGTATCTAAGTCAGTGGCTGATAACTCCTAACTAACACTATGAGGTTCATACATATTTATTAGGTTGAAATAATTGTTCCATATAATAATAATTATTTACATTCATTGTATTGGGGAGAGGGGAATAGAGACATTGCATGACAACTAATAGAGTGAAATTTCTGAAGTCTTCATTTTTAAATTTCCTCTGACTATCCAGTAGTGATGACTCCTCCAGGGATTTGGGTGTGCTACATCCTCAGTCCTGCACATACATACTAACGAACAGTTAAACAGCAAGTTCTACAGGAAAGTGCTATTCTAGGCTCTTCACTTGTATTAATTATTTAATCTTTCCAACAATACTATGAGACATGTCTGCTGTTAATAACTCCATTTTACAGTGAGGAAAATAACATATAGAAAGGTTAAGTAAGTTGCTCAAGGTCATAGCTAATAATGGTGGGATCAGGATTCCCGCTGGGACAGTCTTACTCCAGAGTCCGTGATTTCAACGCCTGAGTTTATCCCCACATGTCCAGTACCTTCCAGACCAGAGCAGAAAATGGTAATACACGAAACAGCCATGCCGTCTTCTAGTATTCCCTCTCTTTTTCTCCCTCCCTCCCTTCCTTCCTTCCTTCCTTCCTTCCTTCCTTCCTTCCTTCCTTCCTTCCTTCCTTCCTCTCTCTCTCTCTCTCTCTTTCTTTCTTTCTTTCTTTCTTTCTTTCTTTCTTTCTTTCTTTCTTTCTTTCTTTCTTTCTTTCTTCCACTAAACCACCAGGGATGTCTTCTAGCATTAAGGAAGGAAGAAAAGATTAACAAAAGATTAACAGTCACCATCTTGAAATGAAAAAGTACACAAAAAATTCAGGGGAAAAATTAGTCCTAGATGATCATTTATTCAAAAGAAT
>CAUYPO010040909.1:0-14209 GCA_963574435.1 Cheirogaleus major
GACAGCTACTATCCCAGAGGTGACCAGAATGGTGCGGGCAGCCCCACCACCAAGGTCGGCTCCCCCGTCAGGTCCCGGCCAATGGTTCTAAAGGAAATAGAGTCGCAAGAAATTCAGAATGGAATTCGGGGTTTGGAGAGTGATGATGATGTTCCAGAAGAAGACGACTTAACTATATTTGAATCAATGTAGATGGTTGTACCGTACTTAAAAAAAATAACACATCCCCTGAAAATAAGCCCTAGAGTGTCTTCTTGAGGACAAATAAATATAAGACCCTGTCTTATTTTCGGGGAAACACGGTAGCTGCAAGGATGAAAATTAACACGTGTACACTTTAGTCTTTAAAGTCCAATCTGGGCCGGGCGCGGTGGCCCATGCCTGCAATCCTAGCACTCTGGGAGACCGAGGCGGGCGCATCATTTGAGCTCAGGAGTTTGAGACCAGCCTGAGCAAGAGTGAGGCCCCGTCTCTAACAAAAATAGAAAAAAAAATTAGCCGGGCATGGTGGCACATGCTTGTAGTCCCAGCTACTCAGGAGGCTGAGGCAGGAGGATCGCTTGAGGCCAGGAGTTTGAGGTTGCTGTGAGCTAGGCTGACGCCACGGCACTCTAGCCCAGGCAACAGAGTGAGACTCTGTCAAAAAAAAAAAAAATAATGTTAAAACACGATCAAAAGGCTTTTCTCTTCTTACCTGTCCTTTGGAAAAACGGGTCTATCATCCAGGTATGTTAAGTGTTTTAGCCGAACAGTGACTGTCCTTCGGTAGTTAGGAATGTGCCTAATAACCGGGTTTCCCATCAAATTCAGTACACGCTGTAAGAAGACAAGCACAGCCAAACCGATTACTAAAAAAAGATATGATTGAATGATTTTATATGTGCTGTGCGCTAAGAATAAATACATAAAATTGATTTTCTTTTTTTTAATTGGGCAATTCTTCATCCCATAAAAATAGAATAAGTGTTCCCAAAATTGATTTTCTTGAGCAAAATGGAAGTGCTGATGTCATGTGCTGGCGACTTGATCAGAGAAATCAGAAGGTTTACATGGCTCTTGTGACATCGGAACTGTCCAGATAATCGAGCGGCCCTTTCTTCTTGAACTGCAGGTCTGAGACCTCCTTGCCCTTCCAGAACAATACTGGAAAACGTTTCCTGAGGCCTTTTCCAAGTGCAGTTGATTGTATTAGTTTTGCTACCCAATCTCTTTTCCTGAAATTAATCTCAGTGTAATTGATCATTTTCTTCCCTTCCCAGCCAGGGTCCATTTTAAGACAACACACCCAGCGGCCAGGCAGACAGGCGGCAGTGACTAAGGGAAAAACAGGCAGTGCCTGCTCATCTCCACGGGAGCTGCCAGTAGGGAGGGCCCTTGGGGTGGGAGGTGGGGGGGGGGGCACGGATCACGGATCTCCTCGAAGTCACTTAGGACCAGGAAAGAGGAAGGGGTTCTGCGATGCCCGCCTGCCATCCGCCCCCAACTTTAAGTACTATCGCCTCCTCTCTTGCTTTCAGAAACTCAAAGAAGGTGAATGGTTAAGGCTATTTTAAAATATGTTTGCCCAAACAGATTAAATATTTGGCATATCTAGAGTGATTTTTATTGATGGAGAAGGCAAATACATTTTAAACCAGTTAGTTTGGCATTTCCCAGACTTCACTCGCATGCCGTCTCCACCATTCTTGCCGCATTTTCAGGCAACTTATCCTGCAGAGGGTGGGGGGGTTGGGGGAGCAGTCTGCCCCCGGGGGGACGGGCAATAAAGGGGTCTGTGGAGAATTTAAAAGCAATCACAAAACAACCGCTTTTGTCATGTGCTGAATGGTGTCCCATGTGAAAGTCCTAACCACCAGCACCTCAGAGTGTGACTGTATTTCGAGATTAGACCCTTAAAGAGGTGACTGAGTTAGGATGAGTTCATTAGGGTGTGCCCTAATCCAGTCCAGCTGGGGTGTCCTTATAAAACAAGATTAGGGCACAGATGACATACAGCACAGAGGGACGGCCACGTGAGGACACGGAAGGAAGGTGGCCATCCACAAGCCACAGAGAGAGGCCTCAGGAGAAACCAACCCTACCCACACCTTGATCTTGGACTTCTAGCCTCCAGAATTATGAGAAAATAAATTTCTGTTGTTCAAGCCGCCCAGCCTGCGGTAGTTATGGTACCCCTAGCAAAACAAAACAAAACAAAACAAAAAAGTATTATGCTGTAATACAACTTGATGTTCTCACCAAGTGTCGGCAATTCTAAACTAGTCCTTCTTAATATAGTCCATGCTACAGATTGTTCCTGAACTACTGATACGATTTGCTTATTATTTTTCTTTCAATTGACTCACTTTTTCCCTTATCCATACCCTAAGCAGTATACGGTGAACTCAAGGATTTTGTTTGCTAGTTTTAATATTTTCTCCTAGTATGCATGACAACACACCCATGCTAAAAAGCAAGGAAGCCGTCAAAAGCCACTAGAGCTGAGTCCAGAGGATATCAGAGCCGACTTGGAGGGGCTCATAAAACCAAAGGACAGGAAAGTTGAACATCAAAAATCAAAACGACAGCAAGGGTTATGTCATACCCAATACTGTCTTTATGAATGTGTGAGTTTATAGTGACACCGAAAGAGAAAAGGCCCTCGTTGTCACCATTAGAGGCTGCTGGGGTCTCAGCTCATTTTCCTGAACATTGATAAACGAAAGGGGCAAGACGTTTGTTCTGGCCTTTTCTGCACGAACCACTCGTTGATAAGTGAAACTTCTTTCTAGAAGCATTCCAGCTAACAGACGCAAAGGGAACAAGAGAACTAGAAAAGGCCCACTGCATGGCTGCTAATGAAACAACATGTCCAGGCAAGGGTCAGCAGTGACTGCTCACATCATCGGGAGGAGGACTGATGGGGAACTTCATAGCGGCTGCATCAGGCGGCAGCATCGGAACCCACTGATCGGTTTGCAACGACAGAAGGAGAGGTGAGCAGGCATGACGTGCCCTCCGGCGCGACGCAATGGAAGGACGTCACCCGCTTCAAAGGAACTACGGAACCTGGGTCCAGTCAAGCCTCTGGCTACGTGACCATTTTACTGGAAATACTGGGGACAGCAGAACAAGTTAAATGACACACCACGAGGACACAATCGGCCACGTCCGGGATGTGAGAAAGGACTACCAGACAAAGGACTTGATTTCTTTGAAAAACTAATGCGGTTGGGGAAAAACAAGGAAGGGCAACTGTTAACAGATCAAAACAGACAAAGGATCCAAATGTAAATACCTGGAAATGATTTGGATTTGAACAACCCACTGTCAAACACATTTCTGAGATAAGTGGGGAAAACTGAACACAGACTGGGTATGTATTAAATGTAGTGATTATGATAATTTAGACATAATGGTAGCATTGGGATTATGCTCTAAAAAAGTCCTTATCTGTCAGAGATCCATACTGAACTACCTGTGGGTGAAATACGGTAATATTTGTCATTTAAGATACAGCCAAAACACACAGAGAAAAAAGCGTGAAAGAAGGAAGAAAGGAAGGCAGGAAGGAGGGAAAAGAGAAGTTAGGGCTTAATGTTTAATGAACATCAAAGAGTGCACGGTGTTTCCTCCCATGCTCTTTTGCTCCTTTTTGTTTTTACCAGGTCGGGCATGCTCTCCAGAACGCTCAGGATCTCGGGGTCGCTCAGCTTGTTGTGGGAAAGGTCAAGGACACAGAGGCTGGGGCACTCCTTCAGATGCTGGATGTCGCCCACCGTCTCCAGGTGATTGTGGGCCATCTGCAGGGTGTTCAGCACGGGGAGGCAGGCTGGAGGTGGCGGGGTGGGGGGGTCAGCAGGAGTAAACAACAAAGGCATAAAAATGCTTTTTACCCACGGTATAAAGTTTTACAACCTCCCCCGGGGGAAAGCGGTGCACGGAGGGCGGAGGGAAAGACCGCGCGTGCCGGCCGCTCTTACAGAGGTTTTCAATGTTCCTGATGTAATTGTTGCTGAGGTTAAGAGCGTCCAGTTTCTGCAGAGGCTCCAGGTTCTCAATCTTACGGAGCAAGTTCACTTGCAAGAAGAGGCACCGCAGTTCGGTCTGGGCCTCCAGGTTCTCGATTTTCTGTATTCCGTTGCACTCCAACCACAGGCAGCGCAGCCCCGTGTACTCCTCCAGGTTCTCGATGCGATCGAAGCCTAGTGAGAAGCAAGGGGGTGTCAGTTAAGGTCCTACGCAAATACGTGGGCAAGGGGGCATGGCCACCCTTGGTTTTGCCTACTGTTAGGGGCCGAATGTCTATGTCCTTTCAAAATTCATGTGTTGAAAATGTGAACTAAAATAAAATCTTAAGGCTGGGCGCGGTGGCTCACGCCTGTAATCCTAGCACTCTGGGAGGCTGGGGCAGGTGGATCGCTCAAGGTCAGGAGTTCGAAACCAGCCTGAGCAAGAGTGAGACCCTGTCTCTACTAAAAAAGTAGGAAGAAATTAGGTGGACGACTAAAATAAAAAAAAAAAAATATATATATATATAAAAGTTAGCCGGCCATGGTGGTGCAGGCCTGTAGTCCCAGCTACTCAGGTTCCCAGAGTGCTAGGATTACAGGTGTGAGCCACTGCACCTGGACTGTATGTAGAGTCTTTCTGCCTGGCACGAGGCCTCTCCTCCACCAGGTCCCTACCTTTATAGTGCAGATACAGTGTATCATTCAACGCCGGAGTGATATACAGCTTGTGCTGCTTGCAGAGTTTTTGCAGAAAACTTTTAGTCATTCTGTTCAAATGGAAAATATGAACGAGAAATTTATTTCAGCTTGTCAGCTGTAAAAACATCCCAAAAGTTCTCCACCGCATCGATTCCTGCCCCGAATTCTACAACATCCTATAAGCCTGGTGCCCATTTTAAGTTCTTTTTTTTTTTTTGGTATAGATTTCAGGGCCTCATCTGACGTCATTACTTCCAGCATTTTTTAAAAGTGCACTGTATGTTCTAATAAAAGTACTTTTAATAGCGTCATCAGGAACTACTGCTGTTCCTCTCTCTAGGCCTGGCACTCTCCAGGCCTGGCATCAAAGTTTAATGATGTGTGGTTAGCTGTGCCACACAAGCAGTGCCACCCTGACTTCACTACTTAATGATGCACAGACGTTGGGCAGGCTCTTCAATCTCCATGAGCCTCAATTTCCTTATCTGTACAAGGCGGTGATCACACCATTTGCATGACTCCATAAATGTGCACTAACTGGCAGCACGCCCACATACCTGGTGCCCTGATCTTCCCTGTCATCTCTTGAGTGTGCTAAGTGACCATCTGACCCGCTATCTCCACTCTGTTTCTTCTGGCTTTGGTAGGAGGTGTCAGAAGGACCCACACCCATTTCCTTAGGATCATTAATTTCTGTAAAATAAAAGAGGTCGGGTCAATAGAGATCGAAAAATGTACAAAAAGATTCCCCCAATTTCAACTTGGTTAGTAACCATCCGCTTTTAGCATGGAACACCAGCACTCTTTAAAGGTATAGCATTTTTTAAAGCATTATAGCTAAGAGTATGTACATTTCACTTCTAGGTAGAGTCTCTGTAAAAAGCCTTGTACAGGTATACAAGGAAATGCGTGCAATGTTACAACGTTTCTGCATTGATTGTAAAAGCCAAGAACTGTTAACAATGCAAATATCCATCCATAGGGACTGGGTACATAAAACAACAGATTACTCTTCTACCTTTGAAAAGAATGCACACGAACTACCTCTATCAATATGGCTCATTCTCAGAAACAGACATAAAGGGGAAAAAAGCAAGTTTCATAATAGGCACAGGATGCCATTTATATAAATTAAAAACATGCAGACCAATGCTATGCATTGTTTAAGGGCACATATGTTTAGAGAAGTGATTGGAAGAATCCATACAAAATTCTGAACAAGGGAGGAAAGGAATGAGATCGGAAATGGGACGAGGGACAAAAGGAACACCAAATTTATGTGAAATGTTTTATTTCTTTAATTTAAAAAGATTGCAAGTAAATATGATAAAATGCTAATAATTTTCTGTTCTTGGTGGCAATACGTAGGTGTTTATTATAATGTTCTCTGTGCTTTTGTCTTTAAAAATTTCTCAAAAGAAAAAAAACCACATGAAAAGAAACATAAATGGTGGGAGTATCTTTGATAAAAAAGAAAATGAGCACATTCAAATCCACTCGATTTCTTAAAAGGGCAGTCAAAATCTGCCAATCTGAATGCACTTAATTTTAAGGGCCGTTGGCTGCCGCCCTGTGTGTGTGTTCCTGTGGTCTACTGAACAAGACTAAATGCTCCGTGTGTGGGGACTGTGCCTTAAACTCATCAAGTTTTCGCTGCATCCAATGCTCAGCCACAAGAGGCACCAGATAAATGTTTGTGGAATAAAGAATAGATCTTCAACATATATAATTGATTACAGTAATACAAGGTACTACCATTTATTAATGGCCCACTGTATGCTGGAAACTTGTATCTTTAATTATCTCTGTAAATCCCTGTATAATTTTCCCTGCTTACAGATGAGACTAAAGCTCAGAGAGGTTAAACTCTGGGCCAACAGCCACGAAGCCTTTACGGCAAGCTACAGTCTGAACCCAATGTGGGTGGCTCCAGGGCCAGCGTCTTTGCACTGGGCAATACCAACTCCCTACAGCTCCTCACGTAGGGTTTTGCCTGGGGAGCTGACGCTCAAGATATATTTGCTGACTGGGTTCAAAACATGACACACAAATCAATTGGTTTCTTTATCTAACCCTTAAAAGGTTTCCTTTAGGGCCCCAAGCCTAGTGGCAGCAGAGGCTGAAGCCTATTTTTCAAGTCCATTCCCAGATACTTTGGTGTGTGTGTGTGGGGGGTGGTCACACACTGACCCCAGACCCCCTAACTCCTCATTCAGTCTCTCTACCATATGTCGGGCACTGGACTAGACGCCTTGAATTCAATCAGCATGTCCTGCCCTGTCGTAGCATGCGGCCTCCATGGGGAGAAAGCCTTGCTCTTGCACAGCGACGGCAACAAACTTGGATACATTGAAGGCATCAAAGTTGGGAGTGGGGACAGTGGCGCGCAGGACAAGGGCCCGGGCTCCGGAGTCAGACTCCCCAGGCCCGAGTCTCTGTTCTGTCCCCGGCCAGCGGGGCTAATCTGTCCCGAGCGAGTTTTACAGCCTTTTAGGTGTCCGCTTGCTCACGTGCATGCAGCCCGGAGAGGGGCGCCGGCCGCGGGGCGCTTGGGAGGAAGCGCTGGTTGCTATGGTTACTGTTCCCGTCTGGCCGTGAAGACCGGGCAGTGGTGCTGGGAGGAGGCCGGAGCGTCCAGCCGGGTCTGCCCGTCGCCCCCCGCACCCCGGGCGGCGGCTGGCACCTTCCTTGCGGCCCGCCTGGCCCGCGTTCCCGTGGTCACCCGCGGACGCCTCCACGCCGGGCCCCTGCTCGCAGCCCGGCCGCGCCGCCGGGTCCGCCGCGGACTCCGCGGGCTCGGGGTGCATGCTGATTGCCGCAACGCCGACCACCCCGCAGCAGCGGGGAGCCCCGTTCCGCGGCGGCTCCGGCCCCCAGCCCCGCTAGACAGGCCCCGCTTGCTCGCGTCGCCCGGACCGTTGGCAGCAGGATGCTTCCCCGGTCGCCACGGCAACCGCCGCGCACGCGCACTCGAGGCGGGCCAACGGGCCGGGGACGCCGGGGGCGGGGCCTGCAACGGCTCCGCCCCCCTGCGCGTGCGCGGGTCACGTGGGGGCGCGGCCGGCGGCAGCTGAGGCGGCGGAGACGGGGGCGGCGGCCGCGCGGGTCCGGCGGGACCGGCTTCGGAGCGTGCGCCGCCCGGCAGGTACCGCGCCCCCCCGTGCCCTCGCCCACGCCCGCGGCCGCCCTTCCGCCCGGACCCCGCCTCGTGCCCCTCAGCCCCCGCGGCCGCTCGGCTCGACCCCCGCCTGCCTCTGAGCGCCCACCACGCCCCCCGGGGCCCCGCCGCGCGGTCGGCCCCGCCGTCCCCGGCGCCCGGACCCCCGCAAGCCTTCGTCCCTCCTCTCCCTCACGCCCCTCCCCGCAGGCCCGGCGCCCCCCAGCCGCGCCCCGCGTTCCCCTGACGCCATCCGCGCGCCCCTCAGCCCCGGCCCGCGGATCCGGCGGCCCCACCCACCCGGCGCGGGGCCCCTCTCTTCCCGCCGACCCGATCGGATCGCCGCCTCTGTTCTCCGTCCCACGCGACGCGGCGCGGCGTGAGCAGGGTTTCGCCGGAAGCAGGGGCGGCTGGGAACGACGGCGCGCGCGGTGGAGAGGGCTCGCCGATGCCTGCTGCGGCGGTCGCCGGCCCCGCCGGGATTGCGGAGTTGGCTCGCGTCGCCGGGGCCCTGCCGGGGCTGGCGGGGAGGCGTTAGGAAGACGAACGAGGCTTGTCCCGGTTCTCAAGGAACGTGCCCCCACCAGCCAGGTCAGGACAGCGCCTCTTGGCGATTGTAGCAGGCTGTGTGCAAATTACCGTGAGGCCGACTTGGGGGGGGGGAGGTCTCACAATGGGGTCTCCTTATCCAGGGCTCTGTGCTTTGATAGACCTTGTGCTGAATTCCAGCCCGGCCTCTTCCTAGCTGTGGGATTCTGGGTCTGCTATTTTTTTTTTTTTTTTTACCTCTGTAAACCTCAATGTCCCCATCTGTAAACTGGGGATGATTGTAACTCTACCTCCTAAAGTTGATGGGAGAATGAAGTGAGACCATAGGAGTAAAAGCACTTTTGCATAAAGTGAGCTCTCAGTTTTAACCCTGGTGGCTACAAGTAGCCAATAGCTATTACAACATCGAGCACAGAACACCCCCGCACATGCGTGGCTAATAGCTAAGGTCTGTTGAGCACTTAGGAACGGACTCTGCTCTAAGTGGTTTATATGGATTACCTCATTTAATTCGCATCATAATCTTAGGCAGGAACAATTATCCCCATTTCCACTGATGATTTGAGGAAATGTGCAGGGGTGAAGTAACTTCACCTAGGACACACAGCTCCTGAATGGGGAGCTGGCTTCCATCCCAGGCAGTCTCTTTTCAGTCTGTGGTTTTAATCACCGCAGGAATATTCCCGGGGCTTACAGTTCAACAAATTGGTGGTACTTTTTTTCCAGTCAGTTTTTAAAAATTGAGATAAAATTCACGGTTTTAGCCATTTTACAAGGTACAACTCAGTAGCTTTTACTATATTCACAATGCTTTGCAACCGTCACCAGTAACTAATTCCAGAACATTTCCATCATACACAAAAGAAACCCCAGCCCCATTAGCAGGCATTCCCTGTCTCCCCTTCATGAGCATCCCCAATCTACTTTCTGTTTCTATGGATTTGCCTATTCTGAACATTTCATACCAATGGAATAATATAATATGTGGCCTTTTGTGTTTGCTTTCTGTTGCTTAGCTGAACATTTTCAAGGTTCTTCTATGTCGTAGCGTGCATCAGTACTTCATTCCTTTTTATGGCTGAATGATATTCCATTGTATGGAGAGACCACATTTTGTTTATTCATTCGTTCATGATGGACATTTTGGTTGTTTCTACCTTTTGGTTATTGTGAATAAGGCTGCTATGAACATGCATGTACAAGTTTTTATGTGAGCAAAAACTTTCTGTTATATTGGGAGGGGTGCTGTGATAATTATTTTAATTCCTATTGCACAAATGCAGACATGAAACTCAGGAATATTGGATCTTGGTTTCCAATTCCCATGTTGCTGCTGTTTCTACTCAACCCCCCTGATAGTTTAGTTCTATACCAAAAATTGGCAATGGAAGGTAAGGAAATTCCAAAATGTCATGATATACCAATACTAACTTTGTCAAAGTGCTGACAAAGTATGAGAAGCTTCTTAAATTTTTTTCTCCTCGAGTGAAATTTGAGCTTTGAACACAAAGCAGTATTGGATTCTATTTGTTAAATAAATATGGTACATATAGCACATGCCAGGTATTGTGGAGGAATATTAAACATGTACGAGATCCCAACCTCATACTATCACAAAGCTCTATGATGATTAAAGACTTAAATCTGAAAAGCAAAACTGTAAAATTTTTGGAAAATAACGTGGGGACATATCTTTATGACCTGGGGCTAAGGAGGAATTTCTGAAATGAAACGTAATGAGCATAAACCATAAAGGAGGAAGATTAATACATTTGTCTACATGAAAATTAGGACATTCAGTTCATCGAAGGCACTATAAAGAGACACAAAACATACACAGAACTAGTATCTAGAATTTGTAAAGAATTCTTATAATTCTGAGTGAAAAAGAAAAAAGGGCAAAAGGTAGGAATAGGTATTTCATAGTTTAGAAAACAAACAGCACATCAACATGAAAAGAATTTTAGCCTTATTAGTAATTAGGGAAACAGAAAGGAAAACCATAAACAATACCATTTCACAGCTGCTTTTAGGCAGGTGAACTGTCACATATTACCAGGCAGTGACACTGAAGGGGGAGTGTGTAGTTGGTTCTGCTGCTTTGGAGAGGCGTTTGGCAGTGTGTGGTTGAGTGCTTGTGTCTTAGCAGTTCAGCCACAAGGCACGTCCCTTCGGGAACTCTTGCACAGGTGTGTTCGGGAGATGAGGACAAGGCTGTTCATCGCGGTGCTGTTCGTAACTGTAAAGTAAAAACCAAGAAAAACAAGCTTCATGCTTATCAGCCACAGAACGGATACATGAGTTGTGGTGTGTTTGTACCGTGAGATGCTGTACCGCTGTGGAAGAGAATGAACTACAGCTGCCGGATCAGAGATGTGTCTAGGATCATGTTGGGGAACCAAGATATAAACAAGTTAAATGTTTTCTAGAATGCAGAGCAGCGTGTAAGTGGCGCTTGCGTGAGAGAGCAGAGTCAGCGCCCGGCCTGGGGGGGAAGGAGGTTTACCCCAGGGCTGACCTGCCGGGGTGCTTGTCAGTGAGTGGCGCTGGGATTGAACCAAGGAGAAGGGAAGGACATTGACAGGTCTTGGAAGGACAGGTAGGATTTGGAGTACTCAGTGCAAAAAGTAAGATTTCTGTGAAAAAAATGTTTCCAGTGAAAACGTCCATAGCCCCGGAGCCTCTGAGAAGCTGGACGATTCCAGCCGTGATGAAGACGCCGAGGGGGCCTCGGGCACGCCCCGTGCAGCCGGGGGTGTTGCGGGGTTCTCAGCTCGGCTCTGCACCGTCCTCGCAGCTGGACTGACTGTCCCCCCATCCCTTCATCCACCTGTTCATCTCTATTCCCTGTGGCCGCAGTAATAAATCATTAAATACCAAAGGCAGTGGCGTAAGATGGCACACATCTTAGTTCTGGAGATGAGAGTCTAAAATCATTTTCACTCGGCTAAAGTCAGGGTGTCAGCAGTGCTGCTCTCCTTCTAGGGGCCAGTCCTTTGCCTTGCCTTTGCCAGCTTCTAGAGGCTGCTACAGTCCTGGGCTGGCGACCTCTCTCCATTTTCATTTCCGGCATCCTACATAGTACCTTCCAGTCGCACACTCCCTGGCCTCCGCTGCGGGGGTCACGTCACTTTCTTTGTCTTTGATCTTCCTGCCCCCCTTGGAATAAGGACACACATGGTCCGGAACCTAATCCCATCTACAGAGTCCCTTTTGCCACGTAAGGTGACGCATTTTCAGGGCCTGGGCATTAGGACATAAACTTCCCTGGAGGCCGTTACGTGGCCGACCGCGCTGTCCGTGTTCCAGCCTTACGGTGGCGCTTCGATTGCCATCATACTTGCTTTACTTTCTTTAAGAACATTGTGGCCAATCTGTTTCGTGTTCTTTTCCCATCCACCCCGGGTCGCATTCCTATGGGTGGGTAGCTTGGCGATGTCTGTGTTTCAGCCAAGACTTTTCTCCCAGAACTCTCGCTCCATGAAGGTTTCTGTATTGGATTTTATTGCCCTTTGTGCACTGCTAAGTCGAGTCAGCCTAATTGTGGAGCAGGATAACGTTACAGGCCACGGCACGGGTGCTTTGAAGAGGTGACTTTGCTCCTTGCAGTTTTGACCATAACTTTCCCATGACACTTCTGCAGTTGTAATGCTTCCTGTAAGTTTTTGGTGACGGTTGCCCTGTAGAAGTAGAAAATGCCTAAAAGATGAGGGAATTGCTCTTCTTTCCTAGTTTGGGGACAGTTCTGCTTTTGTTTTGTTACTGATGTTTTTTCTGTAGAGACAAGAAAAAGCTTTAAAATATTTTTTTAATTTAAATATTTTTATTTTTCCAATTTTATTGAGATACAATTGAGTAATAAAATGGTATATATTTAAGATGTATGATGTGATGCTCTGATGTATGTATACGTTGTGAAATGATCACCACAATCAAGTTAGTTAACACATTCATCAACTCAGTTACTTTTTTTCCCCATGGGGAGAACACTTAAAATCTACCCTCTAAGCAAATTCCAAGTGTACAATATGTTACCATTTACTGTAGTCACTATGCTGTCTGCAGAACTTATTCATCTTATAACTGAACGCTTCTTGGCTATGTTGTTCATTATTCACAAGTAAATTGGCATGTGAATTTGTCAGTCTTTGGTGAGTTTGGTGCATGTGAGTCAGATCTCTCTGTCTTGAGCTGCCTCTGAGGAAAGATAAACTTGTGTTTCTATACATCGGGGCCGAGGACCAGACCTTGAATGCCATCAGCCCTCCTCTGATTCTCTGTGATTTAAAAAAATACTTTTGGCAATGGTAATTAATGTTAAAATTTCACGGTGGTGTTCCTCTGACAAGATGGTGAGGTGGGTCTAGTGGGTAGAGATGAGAAGGCGGGCCAAGATGGCACCACTTTCCTTCTGCTCCCCACTGGAGCAGGTGCACGCTCCTCTGCTGGATCTGAGTAGTAGGGCCCTGGTGCGTTTAACACGCAGATTTTTCTTTCTGTAAAAGATCAGGAGAATTTGTTGGTGGTCCGCTCTTGAGCTGGGGAATAGGATGGTTCCTGCCATGTGGAGACTGAGAACTGGACAGGAAAAGACCCCGCCTGTGAGCTGCAGCCAGAGACATGGGGTGCAGCTGAATTCAGCACACAGCTGTTGAGTGCCTTCGCTGTGCCCGGAACTGTGGAAGGTGCTGGAGGAACAGAGAGGAGTAAGGTTTGGCCTCCACCCTGGAGGCACGCAGCCTGTCGGGTGGAAGGATGGTGGAAGGAGAGGGAAAAAGTGTACCAGGGTTTCCTTTCATTCCTTCCTCTTCGAAGCACCTGACCCACGCACAGCCTAGAGAGGGCTGTCCCAAACACTGCAGACGCCTTCCTCCCTGCCCCCTGCTGGGGGATAGACAAGTGGAGGGTGCCTGAGCTCAGGTGAGCCAGCTGGAAGCCCTGCCGGGAATTTGGAATAGAGATGCTAAGGCGGCTGGGTTAATGTGGAAGTTCAAGTGGAGCTGGGGAAGGTGTGTGCAGAGACAGAGCAAGGCCCAGGTGGAACCCAGGCAGGCTGAGAGAGCAGCTTCCCAGACACCTGCCTGACGCCAGTGCCTTGTTTCCCCAAGGACCCTGGTGTCTGCACACATTGCCATCTTACTCTGAGTTAATCTGAGTGGGTTTTGTCCCATTTGATGACGTGTTAAGAAGAAGGGCGCAGGGAAGGGGGAGTGGACGTGCGTCCCCGCAAACACTGTGGTCTTTCTTGCTCTGAGCAGGGTGTTTTGCATTTAGCAGATGCCCTGCTGCTATACAGAGATTCACGGTGTATGGATTTGTGTGTTTTTTTAATTTTTGAAAAGTTGCTGTTAGTTTTGTATAAAGTTTCCCCAGCTGAGCTGCGAGGAAGAAGGAGAGCGTCTGTTTCTGGTCGGGTTTGTTTGCAGACTGGCCTTAGGGCAGCGCGGGGGTGCGAGAACTGGGGGTGCGTAGTGACCAGAGCAGGAAAACGGGGAGCCCCTTTGTAGTCAGGCACCTTTTGCTAGAGACTTACTTCAAAAATGTTCAAGTTCTGGCTGGGTGCAGTGGCTCACGCTTGTAATCCTAGCACTCTGGGAGGCCGAGATGGGAGGATTGCTTGAGCTCAGGCCTTCGAGACCAGCCTGAGCAAGAGCGAGCCCCCGTCTCTACTAAAAATAGAAAGAAATTAGCTGGACAACTAAAAATATATATAGAAAAAATTAGCCAGGCATGGTGGCGCATGCCTGTAGTCCCAGCTACTCGGGAGGCTGAGGCAGGAGGATCGCTTGAGCCCAGGAGTTTGAGGTTGCTG